>BPLR01005002.1:0-123541 GCA_021605095.1 Caerostris extrusa
TTTCTACGTATTTTGCCTTTTAAAGATGCTCTGAAGGTTCAAATTTTTAACTTCGACGACTCTCTGAGTGTATATGTCAAGAAGTAAACACCCTTTTTTCTTCACGTAAAATATCGCCCGAGTGTAACCCTTATTCTTGTAGGAGCTAAAAGGTTCCAGAAAATCCTCATGTAGCAAGCAAGAAGCTGTTGAGTTGCTTTTCTTTTCTTGCTGTAAGATTGTGTGTGTCAGGACCAAAAGAAGACCCATTTGAGCCATAAATTCACTCCAATCTAAGCCACATCTCGAACTGAATTGAACACGATTACTGTGAAGAATTGCTCTCTTTAATTACAACAATAACAAATATGGACATTTTTTTTTTACATGAATATAGAAGTAAACACCATAAAAAAAATTACCAATAACCAAGTAAAATATCCTTTTTTTCTTCTTTTCTTTCAAACAACACCCTCTAACTTCAGCAACAAGAAGAATCTGCAACAAAATGAATTTTTAAATTCAATCAATAGGTCGACATGACACAACTAATAGATGTATTCCTTCCTTTTATTTTCTTTTGTCGTATGGAAGAAACAAGACAGAAAAAATTTCACCACAAGTTATGAGGCAAATAATAAAAATATTCACACATGCCCTATCACAAGCCTCATAGAGCTTTATCATGCTCTGGAAACAGTGGCTATGCACAGTAGCAGTATTAACTAGATTCCAAACTCGTTTCTCTCCTTCATAAAAGCACTCCCTTCTTTACTGTTCACTGAATTAAGAACAAATAGATATATTCATTGGTTAGTTGATAATAACTTTACAGCGCATTATAGATTGCGCAAGGGTTTTTCCTTCATTGGCGCAACAGCCCCACGGCTTTTTAGAGAGTTGGGGCGCCATCTGTCTATGAATGTGTAGCTGGCTCATTTCGGAGATTGTGATATATTTATCTTTTTTTATGGGGTAGGAACAACCTACAATCAACGGTCTAATAGCATAGTTGGGTATAGAAATTACCCATTAAAAAGAAAAACATTAACCATTAACCATTAAACTCTACCCATTAAAAGAAAACATTTTTCTGTCTCGAAACCTTCCAGCAGGTAGACGTCATTGGCCCACAATGGGGCTGTTAATCCAATGGAGAAGAGGAAATAAAAAAGAGTATATTTCCCTTTAAAAATTGCAGTTTACTTCTATAGCACTTACTGTATAAGGAAAACATCAAACATAAAAAAAAAAAAATTCTGATAAAAATTTCAGGCGGTTGCTTGTGGATAAGTTAAATATTTATAACAAGTTATATATTCCAAGTTCGTGTATTGAAGGCTTAGTATAACTAATAATAAATCTGCCAGTAGGCTGACTTCCTTGGCTCACCATGGGACTATTGAATAATGAAGAAGAAAGAGATCCTACTGTAAATTAAAGCTAAATATAATTCATACTTAATTTTTTCTAATGCAGCTGGCAAACACTTTGACAGTTGTCTTGGATACCTTAATGCAAGCGCCGCACCGATGTTACTCACTTACCTAGGAGGTGCGTGTAATTTGAAGATAAGTTACTGACGCGGTGTAACAATACCCTGAAACGCTCTACGCTTATATCAGACCGGGACCTACGGTTTAAAGTGGATTCCCAACCACTACAAACATCCATGGTACCGCCGGGACTCGAACCCGAAGCCTGTGGTACCGAGCCAGATTCATACTTAATATAATAAACCAAAATATACTTTTGTGTAAAGTCGAGTATAACAACATATACGTTATATTCATATCATAATTTATTATCATAATTTTAATGTTCGTATATTATTATATCATGTTTTTTATTTTAAAATTTTTAACAGTATATAGGGACCTCATGTAAAATCCTGGTTTAATTTTAAAGGATTGCTAACACTATGCATGAAGCTAAAAATGAAATAGTTAAAATGATGTCGCATTCCGTGAAAAGTCTACTCTAGTAACTATAATTTGTGTTGGATCTGAATAAGAAATACGAAAAAAAGTCAAAGCAGCGAATGGAAATTCGATTCACATAGCCATTCGCCCATAAAAAAATAAAACCCAGACCATCGTGACGCTAATGCCTGTTGCCTTTTTTCGTTGCGAGAAAGAAATAAAAGCAAAAAATTCAGATATTGGAGTGAGTGTTGAATTTCTGGATGCCTTCCAAATGGTCATGCCTCTCACATGATACGGAAGCATTAAGATTTGGTTCGCATTACGTATGCACTTGTGGGAACTGCTTTCAAGTTATTCCTCATTTATGCAAGTCTCGGGATAAAATTGTTACGAGTTTTTTTTATACATTGAAAATATATTTGAAGTCATATATATATATATATTTTACCGCATGGTAATTATTACCACAACTGCAGCGAGTTGAATTTATTTGATATAGTTAGGTTGTTGATAGTTTTCTTATCTCACTTGGTCGGGTCGACAACAACATGTAGACCAAGTCATTGAACCCGTGTGGTGTCATGGATGGAGGAGAAGGACAGCTTTGGTTGTAATGGATAGAAGTCTGCCTTCTGCTTCGTGTTACTGAAGTAGGAGAGCAGTATCTTTCGAGAGGACTTTTAAGGGAAACTACCCCACATTTGCGTATCGTATTGAATAAAACAGGGAAATCTCCCACCAAGTAGTCCGACTTGACAGATATGCTGAACATCCCAAACGCCATCAAGTCTCCTCTTTTTTTTTTAAACATTGTCTACATCAAAGCCACCAAAGCATTGAACCTCCGCCTTAATGCTCACCAGGAGAGCACGTTGCCACTGAGCTAGAAGTCGGGCAATCGCAAATAGTTAAATAATTTGTTTCGATGATATGTTGGCAGCATTAATGGAATTTTATTATAAGTTGATTATCTGGTTTATTAGATGACATCATATGATACCTTTTAATTTGATTTCTAATGTTTTTGATATTTTTGTTGTGTTTAATTTCGAATATTTGGATGTGAATTTATTCACTTCTAGAACTAGCACATATGTTGCAGAATCAGCGTTACCTAGTATGCACTACGGAATACCTGCCGCAATTCACCTAACTTTGAACAAACGCCCTTAAACAAGGCATCATTTACCTCTCCTCGTCGATTCTTAGAACACAAGACTTACATATATATCTTTCCATATCTGCCTTAGAAATGGTGGCTTTATTTTTTACTTTGCTTAACTTGTTTCGAATCCAGCTCCTCTAATACCACCTTTTTTATTCTGTGTTGTGAATATTTCTCAGTTTACTGCAGTGTGAGACGGACATCCCGTGAGTAATCTACTTATGGATGGATGAAAGGGAGCAACTTCTGTTGTGATGGAGCACCAGTAGGTAGAAGTCTGATTTGGCTCTGTGACGCTCTTACATTCATATGAGACCGAGACGTACGGCTTATATTGGATTGCGAACCACTACAAACATCTATGGCCCCACTGGGACTAAACCCCTGAAACCTATAACACAGAGCGTCAGTGAGCTAGACACTCGGCTATTGAAGTCCTCTAGATTCTTTAATCTTTTTTAACGAGCAATGCCAAAGTTTCTCAATATGTATATTTTTGAGGTAAAAATCATTTTAATTTTTTGAATTCCACAATGTTTCATTGCAAGGAGCAATTAAAAAAATGCAATTTTATTCATCATGCAATATAAAAAAATAAATAGTAAATAAAATCCAGTACGTCAATTTACGAAAGGAACACAAAATGCTTTTATGTTGTCTTAATGTAATTGCCATCCCGCATAGTAAACAACTTGGAAGTAGTGTTTTTTATTTTGACAGCCCATCTGCCAACAGAAGGAGATCGGTCAACACAGGAGAAATCCAGGATAAGCTCGGTGAAAGGGCTTTTCTCCAGAATTCTTAAATTGCTTCTTTCTGTCACTCAGATATTTGTTTCCCAGAAAAGACCACGAAAAAGGCAATCTCTTTTATTGCGAAGAATAAGAAGGAGTAGGAACAGTGTATCTTTTTTATTGAAAGAAAATCGTTGTAATTGTAATTTTTGTCTCTCTGTTGCTCTTGAATACGATTCATAATTATATTGCTTGTTATATTGAGCGAGACAATGCTACAATGTCACAGTGTATATTTGTATCCAAAAAGAATAAGAATGAGTAGGAACAATGTAGTATCTTTTATTGAAGGGATACCTTGAAATTTGTAATTCTGTTAACGTTTGAATGCTGGTTCATAATTATATTGTGTGGGGCATTGAGAGAGACAATGCTACAATGCCACAGTGTATGTTGTATTCAAAAATTAAGGAAAAAATTATTTGAAAAAAAGTGATTGTAAAATTTTTATTGGTTGGATATTTTTTTAAACTTGGGGCCCTTAATTATTAATGTTCTACAAATTGTGTACAAAAAGTAAAATAACAGGCTTATTTTTGCTTTGAATACAAGCAAAATAGAGGGGCCTGATGGACGAGTGGCTGGCATTTGGTGTCCCAGGTTTCGGGTTTGAGTCCCGACTTTACTATGGATGTGTTCGGAATCCCCTTTAAACCGTAGGTACAGGCCTAACAGGATCGTAGAGAGTTGCGGGGGTATTATTACTCCGCGTCCGTAGCTTATCTTCAAGCTACTCGGGCCACCTGGGTAGTACTAAGTGAGTAACGTCTGTGCAGCGCTTGCCTTAATGAATCAAAGACAACTGTCTAAGTGTTTGCCAGCTGAATTAGGGAAAAAATAGACGGATATTTCAGATATCAGATATTTTTTTCCGAAAAAGCCACGAAAAAGGCAATCTCTTTCATTGCGAAGAATAAAGATGAGCTGGAACAATCTATCTCTTATTGAAAGAAAACCGTAGTATTCGTAATTCTGTTTATGAACACTTGAATGCGATTCATACTTATATTATGAGATAGGCAATGACACAATGTTGCAGTATATATTTGTATCCAAAAATTAAGAAAAAATTATTTAAAACAAAATTATTTTTGACATTTCTATTGGTCAATTTTTGAAGAAGGCTTGGTATTATTAATGCTCTACAAATTGTACAAAAGAAATAAATACAGGCTTGGTTTTCCTTTGAAAATAAACAAACTGGAAGCATATCAAAAAATTATAATAATTAATTTTAATGTGTTAACATCCCTAATAGAGTGTGATGACCTCTAAGTGTTATTTAATGTCAATGAAAGCTAGATTCCAAGCTCAAAATAATAATGTTTATTACGGTATTTGACAGCAAATATCATTGTTGGGAGTAGATAGTTAAAAACTCTGAAGGGTAGCAGGGAAAGATTAAATTCACCCATGAGATAGAGCATCCCAAACATGAACAATCGGATTCAAGCACGGATAATCCATACGAACGATGCAGTTTCTGTTTGCAGAAACTGCAGATGATTTTAAAGCAATTTTTGGCTAGTAATTCAACGATGTTAAATGAAAACAGTTCTAATTTTGTGTATAGCATTTTGTATTATGATGCAGCATTACTTTTAGAATGTAATGACCTCTGAGTGATATTTTATGACAAATATAAGTGAGATCCCATGTTCAAAATAAGGATGTTTATTAAGTCAGTTAACAACAAAGACGATTATTGTGGGAAGGCAGTACAAAAACACTGGGGCAGCAGGGGGAAGATTAAATGCATCATACGATAGAGCATCCCAAACATGCTCAATCGGACTCAAGCATGGAGAATACATAAGCACGATGCAGTTTGTGCAAACAGAAACTCCAGATGCGTTTAAAACCTATTTTTGGCCACTAATCCAACGTCGTTAAATGAGAGCAGTTATACTCATGTGTATTCTATGTTAGGATGCAGCATTGCTTATTACGTATGGTGCGTAATTTTTATGAAGCTTATTTTTGTCCATGTAATCGATATTTTGTAGGTTTTCCTTACTTTTGAAAGCCAGTGCAGTATTATATTCATCCACAGATATGGAGGCGATTTTCAGCTTGTTATTCTTCATTAGATATCAGTATTGGATTATCGAAATTCTTGATTATCATAATTTTTTATATACCGAACACAAAAAAAAAACGTATTGTTGTTGGTATTCTACAGCGGAATGGCAAATAAAAATCAGATTCAGATTTATCCAGAAATAATACATGTGTGCCTAATACTCAATGTCCTGCAATGCCAGACGAACATCCCATGAGTAATCAAGCAGACTAAACACTACAGTTGGTTTAATATGCAACTCATGCCAAAGATGTTGTCCTTTCGATTCAAAATATCACTAGCAGTAGAAATAACTTTCCTTATGCCGCTTACAGTGCCATCTATTAATATACTTTGGACCTTTTTTTGAGGCCGTACTGCTTACCCCCAAGTATCCTCAGTTTTCAGTTCCAATTTAAACTCATTGTGACGATTGGTTCTTGTTTTACAGAATTTTGAAAGTGAGACTTCAATTGTAATCACCCTGTATATATATGTGTGTGTGCATGTATGTATAATGTGTGTGTGTGTATAGCAATACTGCTAATAATTTTAAAAGGTCTCCTATCTTATTTTATTTATTCCTTTTTTGTAAAGCTATCCAAATATTTGTGTCTCTCACAGCAATCAATAAAGTCACAAGTTGTACGAGTCATTCTATACTTTTTTCTTTTATATTATAGAATATTAAAAAAATAGAAGAGACTGCCTCTCAAAAGTGGAAAACATATTTTGCTTCTATTTCAAAGGACATTTATTCCCCTTCCCCCTTTTCAGAAAACCCTTCAGAGCCTTTTACTGCGAATTTAGTACCAGATTATGGTAATCCGAAAAAAGCTTCTTTTGGCAACCTTGCCAAAAGGAATTTCCCGATTCCTGTAAAAATAAAAGGATTTGGAGGCATTTTCGGGGCTCAATCGATCCATTTCGGACTTAGGGATCTTGAAGGGTTTGCGAAATCCCTAGGTGAGGGAGAGAGATTACACAAGCGATGTGCTTGCCCGTTTAGGATGATAAATTTTATTGCGGAAAGTTGTAACACTGAATTTTTGATGTGCTTATTTCAAAAGCTGAAATAAATCGTTTTTGTTCTTTGAGGAAAAAGAGTTTTTTATTTGGAGCTTTGACAAAATATGTCACATAATGTTTGAGGATTAAAGCCTAGGGATAAAGAATTTTTCCTTTTTTTATATACGATATAAAAATAAATGAAGATAATTGATAATCTCTAACTATATCATAGAAGGAAAAATGATGTTACTTTTATAAGCAATCCATATTGCCCTTAATTCATTCCCCATTGGAAATAGAGATCTGTAGCAAGTTTAGCGTTACCCAGAAGGCATTATAAGGAGCTTGCTGTATAGCAGCCTAGTTTTGTCCTTACTTTGGAATGAAGATTCACAAGGATGGTATTTGGAAATTCACACACTTCCTGATATATATGCGTTGCATTTATTAGTTAAAATCTCAACCCTCCAAAAATTATATACTTTGTGTATGCCGGAAACTTATTTTCAGAAATTTAAAAAATTGTTTCTTATTTTTGTGCCCGACTAGATAATTCAAATATTTAAAGTGATTTTTTTTTTTTTTCTATTTAAAGTTCATCATATATAAAGTAACAGAGACTGTTATGAGGAAACTTTTATATACAGGGTGATTATAAAAGTCCCACTTTCAATATACTGTAAAAAAATAACCACTCGTAAGAATAAGTTCAAATTCGAACTAAAGATACTTGAATAAGGGGAGAAACGGTATGGCATCAAAAATGTTCCACTGATTTTCCTGATCCAATTTGGTATGACCTTCCCGTGGGGGATGGGCTTTCCACTAACAGTGTCACAACTGTTGAATGACATGGAAGATTGAATGTACTTTACGTTAAGAACACAACACAATCAACCATATAGAACACTACAGTTGGTATAATGTGCAACTCATGCCAAATACATTGTCATTTCGATTCAAATTATCACCTGCAGCCAAATTAACTTTCTTTATGCCACTTTACAGCGCCATCTATTAATACACTTTGGAACTTTTGATGCCGTTCGGTTTTCAACTTCTTCAAGTATCTTCAGTTCAAATTTGACATGTGGTTGTGGCATGACATTTGTGACATGCAGTTCTTTTTTACAGCATTTTGAAAGTGGGACCTTAATTATAATCACCCTGTATATATATATATATATATATATATATATATATATATATATATAAATATAAATAATATATATATATATATATATATATATATATAATATATATAAATATAAATATAATATATATATATATATATATATATAATATAATATATATATAATATATATATATGTGTGTGTGTGTGTGTGTGTGTAGCAATACTGCTAAAAAGTTCAAAAGATCTCCTATTGTATTTAATTTATTCCTTTTTTTTGTAAATCTATCCAAATATTTGTGTCTTTCTCAGCATTCAATAAAGTCACAAGTTGTACGATTCATTCGATACCATATTATATTATAGAATTTAAAAAATAAAATATAAAATAGAAGAGACTGCCTCTCAAAAAGTGTAAAACATATTTTACTTCCATTTCAAAAGGCATTTATTCCCCCTTTTCAGAAAACCCTTCGGTGCATTTTATTGAGAATTTAGTACCATATTATGGTAATCCAAAAGAGCTTCTTTTAGCAACCTCGCCAAAGGAATTTTCCGATTCCTGTAAAAACAAAAGGATTTGGAGGCATTTTGGGGGCTCAATGGATCCATTCCGGCCTTAGGGATCTTGAAAGTTTGCGAAACCTAGGTGAGGGGAGAGAGATTACACAAGCGATGTGCTGCCTGTTTAGGTTGATAGATTTTATTCCGGAAGGTTGTAACACTGAATTTTGATGCGCTTATTTCAAAAGCTGAAATAAATCGTTTTTGTTTTTAACTACCCCCTTCCCCCAAAAAAAAAGTTTTTATTTGGAGCTTTGACAAAAAATACAAAATTTGACAATGTTTGAGGATAAAAACCTGGGGATAAAAGAGTTTCTTTTTTTTATAAAATATAAAATTCCTACTTTTTAATTTGAAATTTTCTCTTACATTTGGCGCCAGCTATTGGTAGATACGTGCAATTTAAATCTAAAAAAAAATAATTAATTAAATTTAATTATTGAATTACTATTTGAAAAAAATGTATTAACATCAAGTGTCCTCCACCACAAGTTTTAAAAAATGTATTAGAACTTGAGTGGATGAATAAAAAAAGTATTTTATGAACGATTGAAAATTTGAACAAGATATATATAGGGAGAGTGTGAACTATGTTATTAGTAGGAATTGAATAAATGAAGATATCTCATTATCTCTAACTATGATACTGAAAAATGATGTTGCTTTTAAAAGCAGTCCATTTTGGCCTTAATTCCCCATTATAAATGGAGGTCTGTAACAAGTCCAGCGTTACCCAGGAGACATTATAGGAATCTTGCTGCATCGCAGCCTAATTTTGTTCTTAATTTGGAATGAACATTCACAAGGGTATTCCGGAAGGTTGTAACACTGAATTTTGATGCGTTTATTTCAAAAGCTGAAATAAATCGTTTTTTGTTCTTTTAACTCCCCCTTCCCCCAAAACAAGCGTTTTTATTTGGTTCTTTGACAAAATATTTCACATAATGTTTGAGGATAAAAGCCTAGGGATAAAGAATTTATTCTTTTTATAAAATATAAAAATAAATGTAAAAATGATGTTGCTTTTAAAAGCAATCCATTTTAGTCTTAATTCATTCTCCATTAGAAATGGAGATCTGTAGCAAGTCCAACGTTGCCCAGGAGACATTACAGGAAGCTTGATGAATCGCAGCCTAATTGTGTCCTTAATTTGAAATGAAAGTTTACAAAGGTGGTTTTTGGGAATTTCCACACTTTTCATCTCGAACATGATCGAAAGACTTTCCAAGCAATTGGATTTATTATGCCCATCACTGGCATAAGCCATAGGGAGTTTTTATCTTCTTTATTCCGAAATATAATGCTGTAGATAGCATAGACCTCTGGCTCAATGAAAATTATTTACAATTGTAAATACTGTATTAAATAGTTTGAATTCATATATAAATAATACTAAGTTTGACTTTTATTCATAACTGAGTTACAATGCGCTCTGGCTTGAAAGCAAAAAAGAGAAAATTAATTCCCGCTTGTGGAGCATTCTACGGTCACTACTTTGAAAACTGAATAAACTCAATCGATACTGGGACAGATTTCATTATAATCAACTATAAAACCATTATGAGGAACAAATTTATATCAACATGAGAATGTCTCACAATTATAGAGACAACATGAGAATGTCTCATAATTATCGAGACAACATGAGAATGAATGACAACATAGAATTTCTGCATACTAGATTATAATATTTTAACATACCATGGCTAAAATCTGATAAGTTAAAATATTATAGTCTATTATGTAACTATTTTTAGTTATAATCTGGTATGTTAAAATAATTTATAATTTTGAATTCTAAGAATTGTTTGAGATCTCATTAACCTCAAGATGTATCGGGCAAAGATACTGAAAAATGAAACAATAAAAAAAAAGCACCTATGAAAATGAAACGGAACCTATGAAAATGAAACAAAAAAAGCACGAAATCTTTTAAGATGTGAATTTCTTTTCACAATGTAATAAGATCGCTTGCTTTCTTAATAGAGAATATTTTAGTTTACAAATTTTTCTTTATATATAATTCTTCTGTACATGTGTTTGCCACTGAACTCCTCCTAAACGTATAGACCAATTTTGATGAAATTTTTTGCGTGTGTTTGAGTGGGTTCCTGGATAGCTTAAATCCACAATTAAATCCAGTACGTGTAGCTGAAATCGGGTTCTAGGGTGTTTTTTTAAAGATAATTTTCATATCACCCACACCCCCTTTCCTAAATATTTGAACCGTAATTATCAATTATATGTTGTGTGTTTGGCAAACCATCAAATTTGTTCGTTTATACACCTCAGGGATTAGCGAAAAACATTGTTTATCAACTCGCATTTAGAAAAAAAAAACAAAACATGGATAATGTTTTTATGCATCTTTGTTTTAAGTCGCTCCAGATGGTGGTGCAGTGTATTAACTCCTATATCGTTCAACAAACCGATATGAAAATTGTTAATATGTATTCGAGTATGGAAAATATGGTCGCACTATCCACTTTATTGTTACTTGCCACCAGAAGGCGCTGCAGCATTTCATTTTTATATACCTTTCAAATGATATCCATGAAAATTAGTATGCACATGTATTGGAACACGGAGAATATTTTCGCGGTATGTAATTTTCTAGAATGCTTTTTTTTGGCAGGACAACGTATGCCGGGTTCTGCTAGTATATATATACATATATATATATTGTAAATATATGTTTAATTTCGTATTTAGAGAGTAAAATTAATTTTCAATTCAAATTTATTAGTAAAAAAATTATCAGTTTATAATACACGTTTATCTCATTATTACATTAATTAACAGAATTTAAAAGCAAAAGTAACAGGAAATATGACTATGTTCTTGCCCAGAAACAGAAGATAATATGAAAATGAAATTTTTACAAAATTTTCAAAAGTTACAGAAAAGTAGGCTATAAAATATAATCTACAAGAATCTCTTTTTTTTTTTAAAAAAGATGGACAGCCCAATTACTATAATAGTCATAAAAAATCCTTGTAAGTGACAACAGCCTGAAGGTGAAACAGATATCAATCGTTTTTTATCCAATCTAAAAAAAAAAAAAAAATAGTTTACTGAAAATGGCCGCATTAAAGCTATCTTCCAATTGGTACAGAACTATAATTCTCCCCCACCAGTTATTTATGTTTCTTTCGTTTATTGTGATACTTCCTTTTCCAAATCGGACATTTTCTGTTTATTGCCACGTAAATGTTCATTTTTATTGCACTTTGAGCAATTCTTCTCAAATTATTATGCTGCCTTACATTTTTTTAAGTAGGTCGTTGTCCTTAAATTTGTTTCTGTGTGTAATTTTTTTATATTTTAGAGTGCAGTTAAAAGTACTTGATTTCATTACTTTTATCACAGCCATTGGATAGTTATATTCATTGTCTTTATCACAGTAATTAATAGTTACAATAATTTTATTTAAACGACTAAATTTATATGTTGGATTCAACAAATTTGTTTCAAAATTAATTTTTAAATAAATTCAATAAACTGTTAATTTTTAAAATCGAATGGCTGTTGTCGTTTAACATTGACATTGAAAATAATCTCACTTTTTGAAACTGAATTATCTCGCTTTCCATTTTTCGCTTTATCATTCATCGTTATTTAAGATGAAATGCTGCAGTACCCTCTGGTGGCAAGTAACAGTTAAGTGGGTAGCGCGAACCTATTTTCCATATTCGAATTCATATTATTACCAATTTTCATAGCGATGGGTTGAACGGTATACAAGTGGTTATACTGCAGCAGCATCTGGTGGCAACTTACAACAAAAGAGGATAGTATAAAATATTTTCCATATTTTGTCAAACACACAAAAAAAATTCATCAAAATCGGTCCAGCCGTTTAGGAGGAGTTCAGAGAAGTTAGGAGAATATATAGAGAGCGAGAGGGTTAGAAGAGAGAGTTAAGGAAAAATATATATATATGTTTAATTTGAAATTTAGACAGTAAAATTAATGTACAATTCAAATTTTTAGTGAAAGAAATAACTATCAGTTTGTAAATACACGTTTATCTCATAAGTGTCATTATGATATAACATTAATTAATGAAATTCAAAGGCAAACGTAACAGGAGAGGTAACCAGGTTCTTGCACAGGAACAGAAGAGAATATGAACAAAGAAATTTTTACAAAATTTTTTAAAAGTTGTAGAAAAGTAGGCTACGATATATAACGTACAAGAATCTCTATTTTAAAAAAAGATGGACTTCCCAATTACTATAATACTCTTAAAAAATCCGTTGTAAGCATTACCAATTTCCATAGGTTGAACGGTATAGAAGTTGATATATTGCAGCACCACCTGGTGGCGACTTACAATAAAAGGGGATAGCATAAAAATATTCTTCATGTTTTGTCAAACACACAAAAAATTTCATCAAAATCGGTCAAGCCGTTTAGGAGTTGTTCAGTGACAAACACATGTGCGGAAGAACCCGATTGTAGCATCACCTACCGGGTCCAATTGTAAAACTAAACCATTCAGGGACCCACGTACACACACAGAAATTTTTATCAAAATCGGACCAGCCGTTTAAGAGGAGTTCAGAAAATTAGGAGAATGTATGTAGAGAGAGAAAGGTTAGAAAGAGAGTTAGGGGAAATATATATATATACATATATGTTTTAATTTGAAATTTGGACAGTAAATTAATTTACAATTCAAATATTTTAATGGAAGAAATTATCAGTTTGTAAATACACGTTTATCTCATAAGTATGGTCAACACAAAATATTAATGAAAGAAATTTAAAGCAAAAGGAACTGGAGAGAGGACTAAGTTCCTGCACAGAAACATAAGGGAATATGAACCAAAAAAATTTTTACAAAATTTTCAAAGTTGTAGAAAGGTAGGCTGTAGTATATAATGTACAAGAATCTCTATTTTAAAAGATGGACGTCTCAATTACTGTAAAACTCATAAAAAAAAATGCAGCTCTTTTCAAATGCTTTTGTTTCAGCTGCGGGCTGTTGTCACTTACAAAAGTGACAAACAGCCCGCAGCTGAAACAGATATCAATCGTTTTTTATCCAGTACAAACCAAAAATAGTTTACTGAAAATGGCCGCAATAAAATTATCTACCAATTGGTACAGAACTATAATGACCATCATGTCGTTTGAGAAGACACATTCTAACTGTCCATCATTCTATAAAATAAAAAAGATTATGTTTCTTCCCCCAGTTATTTGTGTTTCTTTTACTTTATTATGACCTTTTCCAAATCGGACATTTTCTGTTTATTGTCACGTAAATGTTCTTTTTTATTGCACAATAAACCAATTCTTTTGAAATTATTATGTTCCTTACATTTTTAAGTAGGGCGTTGCCCTTAAATTTGTTTTTGTGTGTAATCTCTTATAGTTTAGAGTGTAGTTAAAAGTATTTTATTTCTTTACTTTTATCTTAACCATTGGATAGTTTTATTTATTGTTCCTTTATCAGAGTAACTAATAGTTACGATGATTTTATTTTAACGTTTAAAGTTATTGGTTGGATTCAATAAATCTGTTTCAAAATGACTATTGTTTTATGGCGAGAAATGCTCTTGATTGCTTTTAGTTGTTAATTTTTAAAATTGAACGGGAGTTGCATTTTAACATTATCATTGTGTATAATCTCGCTTTTAAATTTTCGCTTTATCATTTACAAAGAAAAACCATTTTATTCTTTACAGTATGTAAAAGCACTTCTAATTTCTTTACTGTTAACAAAAAATATTTATTTCTTTACTTTTGTCTAAAAATATTTGATTTCTTTACTGTTATCACAATCATTCGATAGTTTCATTTATTGTCCTTATCAATAGTTACTATGATTAATAGTTGCGATGATTTTATTTAATCAACTAAATTTATTTATCGGATTCAACAATTATCCAACAATTTATTGCATTCAAAAACTATTGTTGACTATGGTGAGAAATGCTCTTGATTGCCATTTAACATTGACATTGTGAATAATCTCGCTTTGTAAAACTGAAATATCTCGTTTTAAATTTTTCGCTTTATCATTTACTTAGCGAAACCATTTTAATCTTTACAATAAGTGAAAGCATTTACGATTTAACACAACTATTGGGCAGCTTTATTTATTGCCCTTATCAATAGTTACTAGGATTAATAGTTACGATGATTTTATTTAATCAATTAAATTTACTTGTTGATTCAGCTAATCTATTTCAAAATGACTATTGTTTTATGGCGAGAAATGTTCTTGATTACTTTTATGTGTTAATTTTTAAAACCTAACTGGCTGTTGCCTTCAACAACGTTATTGTGAATAACTCGCTTCGTGGGAATTATCCTCCATTTTGATTTCTTTACTTTTATCGCAGCCATTGCATAGTTTTATTTAGTTCCCTTATCAGAGTAATTAATAGTTAAGATGATTTTATTTAAGGAGATTAAATTTATATGTTGGATTCAACAAATGTATTTCAAAATTACTATTGTTTCATGGCGCGAAATATTCTTGATTATTTTTATTTGTTATTTTTTAAAAATTGAACGGACGTTGCCATTTAACATAGTCATTGTGAATAATTTCTCTTCGTGAAACTGAATTATTTCACTTTTAATTTACCGCTTTTCATTTACATAACGAAACCTCTTTAATCTTTACAGTAAGTAAGAGCTTTCTTTAATTAAGTAATATTAGCATAATGTGTTTGTCAATTAAGTATGTCTTTAACTTTATATGATTCGATTATAGTACGATGTGTTATTTAAACTATTAATTAATATTAGTTAATTCGATTCAGCACAGCTGTACATAATGACAACATTCTTATAGTATAAATTCTCTTGGTAATTTTTATGTATTAAATTTTTACCTCTAGATTTATAAAGCAAAAATATACCTGGTCTGTCTGTCTATTTCTCTATTGTATTTTCCAAAGCATAAAAACTATGATATTAAAAAAAAAGGCCATTTTTTTTCCTTATGAATATCTAGTTCGTACTCAAAAAAAATTACAGACCAATTTTTATTATTTTTTAATTAAATAAAACCAATTTTTTAATGGCACCAGATTTGTATGCCATCAGATGCAGCAGACTTGAAAATGATTGAGCCCTTCTGATGGCGTCATTAGTTAAAAAATTAGAAAAAAAAAAAACAATCAAAAATGGTTTTCACCATTTGGTGGCGGGATTAGTTAAGTTATTAAAAATAAGACTGAAATTGCTACTGCATTAACTATTCTAGTTATATATTAACTTTCCAAATATAATATTCTCAAAGAAAAAAAAAGTAACAGATTAAAGAAGAGAAAAAAAAAAAGTGTTATAAAATTTTGGATAAGAATGATTTTATTTAGCCAATATTTATGATGTAAAGAGAGTGGTTTTTAAAATGTTAAAGCAAAGGTTTGAGATTGTAACAAAACTGCAAAGGGAATTTTTTTTAATAATAATATTTATTAAACATAAAAAAAAATTATGTTATGCAGCCGAGAAAAGCCAGATAATAGCATAAATAAAAAATTAGATATGATTTTGCTCGAATATATATCTCTACATATATATAATTCTTCTGTACGTGTGTTTGTCACTGAATTCCTCCTAAAAGGCTGCATATTTTGCACGTTTTGCAAGATTTTGCACTAAACAGCTGCGATGTGTTTGACGAAACACGAAGAGTGCATTTTTTATGCCATCCGCTTTGTTGTAAGTCACCACCAGATGGTGCCACAGTATATCAACTTCTATACCATTCAACCAATCGCTATGAAAATTAGTAATAACATGTTTTCGAGTATGGAAAATAGTTTCGTGCTATTCCACTTTATTGTTACTTGACACCAGATGGTGCTGCATTATTTTATCTTATATACCGTTCAAACATTGCATATGCCAGAAAATTAGTATGCACATATATTGGAACATGGAGAATATATTCGAGATATCTAATTTTCTATAGTGCATTTTTTGGCAGGACAACGCATGCCAGGTTCTTCTAATAAAGTATATAAAATAGTAATGATAATACTGTGTATAATAATACTTTTTCTATAATAATATTTTTTCGTATAAAATAATCTCTTTTATTTCACATTCGTTAAATTATTTGTTTTCAAACTTATGTTTCAATTTATAACTGTGCATAACTGACTATTCTTCTTCCTATTGCTATTGACAACACGCCGTAGTAAAACCTAGTTTGCAGAACATTTTGCAATTCCTCTGTGACTATATTTTATCACTGAACTAGTGCTCTGACTAGTGTCTGTGACTATTGCTAGTGCTCTGACTAGTGTCTGTGACTATTGCTGACTATTGCTAGTGCTCTGACTAGTGTCTGTGACTATTGCTAGTGCTCTGACTAGTGTCTGTGACTATTGCTACTATTGCTAGTGCTCTGACTAGTGTCTGTGACTATTGCTAGTGCTCTGACTAGTGTCTGTGACTATTGCTAGTGCTCTGACTAGTGTCTGTGACTATTGCTAGTGCTCTGACTAGTGTCTGTGACTATTGCTAGTGCTCTGACTAGTGTCTGTGACTATTGCTAGTGCTCTGTGACTAGTGTCTAGTGTCTGTGACTATTGCTAGTGCTCTGACTAGTGTCTGTGACTATTGCTAGTGCTCTGACTAGTGTCTGTGACTATTGCTGTGACTATTGCTAGTGCTCTGACTAGTGTCTGTGACTATTGCTAGTGCTCTGACTAGTGTCTGTGACTATTGCTAGTGTGCTAGTGTCTGACTATTGCTAGTGCTCTGACTAGTGTCTGTGACTATTGCTAGTGCTCTGACTAGTGTCTGTGACTATTGCTAGTGCTCTGACTAGTGTCTGTGACTATTGCTAGTGCTCTGACTAGTGTCTGTGACTATTGCTAGTGCTCTGACTAGTGTCTGTGACTATTGCTAGTGCTCTGACTAGTGTCTGTGACTATTGCTAGTGCTCTGACTAGTGTCTGTGACTATTCTGACTAGTGTCTGTGACTATTGCTAGTGCTCTGACTAGTGTCTGTGACTATTGCTAGTGCTCTGACTAGTGTCTGTGACTATTGCTAGTGCTCTGACTAGTGTCTGTGACTATTGCTAGTGCTCTGACTAGTGTCTGTGACTATTGCTAGTGCTCTGACTAGTGTCTGTGACTATTGCTAGTGCTCTGACTAGTGTCTGTGACTATTGCTAGTGCTCTGACTAGTGTCTGTGACTAGTGTCTTGCTAGTGCTCTGACTAGTGTCTGTGACTATTGCTAGTGCTCTGACTAGTGTCTGTGACTATTGCTAGTGCTCTGACTAGTGTCTGTGACTATTGCTAGTGCTCTGACTAGTGTCTGTGACTATTGCTAGTGCTCTGACTAGTGTCTGTGACTATTGCTAGTGCTCTGACTAGTGTCTGTGACTATTGCTAGTGCTCTGACTAGTGTCTGTGACTATTGCTAGTGCTCTGATTAGTGTCTGTGACTATTGCTAGCTAGTGCTCTGACTAGTGTCTGTGACTAGTGTCTTGCTAGTGCTCTGACTAGTGTCTGTGACTATTGCTAGTGCTCTGACTAGTGTCTGTGACTATTGCTAGTGCTCTGACTAGTGTCTGTGACTATTGCTAGTGCTCTGACTAGTGTCTGTGACTATTGCTAGTGCTCTGACTAGTGTCTGTGACTATTGCTAGTGCTCTGATTAGTGTCTGTGACTATTGCTAGTGCTCTGACTAGTGTCTGTGACTATTGCTAGTGTGTAGTGTCTGTGACTATTGCTAGTGCTCTGACTAGTGTCTGTGACTATTGCTAGTGCTCTGACTAGTGTCTGTGACTATTGCTAGTGCTCTGTCCTTTGGTACCACAGGCTCCAGGTTCGAATTCTGTGCAGTGGCATGGATTGTAGTTCGGAATCCACTTTAAACTGTAGGTCCCGGTCTGTTTAGCCCTTGTGTGCACAAGATGACCGTAGAGTGACAAACCAAGTCAAGCCAATTGAAAATATGATATTTCTATGTATTGTCGTCATAGATATTTTCAATAAATATGAATTAAATTTACTCTTGGATATTTCTTATAAGTCTACGTTCAAAATTATAGTTATCCATTTGATGAAACAAGCTAGCAAATTTCATGAAGGTAATTTTAAAAATTTATGAAATTAGTTTCATCAAGTAACTTACATAATTCAGAGTTGCATCTTCTAAATGTACACGAACACTTTTGGAGGAATCATTTTTGAAATTATTGTAATACTTTACCTTTGTGCACATTTTTTGATTGAATAACATTTAAAAATTTAAGATTTCATATAAAAAAATTTCATTATTATTATTTTTAATGTTATAGACTAAAAGAAGGATAACATTGGTGAAAAATGATACTGTTACAAAAAATGATGATTCAAAATCAAATAAATATATATATATTTTTAATTTTTAAATTTGTATTTGTTTATACTAACATTCTGAAGGATGAAGACCTCTGGAAAATTTATATCTTTATTATTTATTGTTTTGTATTACTTTAATCGTTGTCGACACAAAATTCTTTCAAAATTTAAGTGTAGTTCTAAGTTTAACAATTAAAATAAAAAGTATACATATAACTAGTACTATATATAGTACTAGTTAGTATATATAGTACTAGTTAGTATATATAGTAGTAGTATAGTAGAAGTCTATTCCCTACAAAAACTTTATAAAAAATATTTATGCCAGTTTTTGTAGCATTTGAAGGAAAATTATTTCTGTTAGGATATTTCAAATGGAAATAAAAAGCATAAAATTCCATTCTGAGAAAAAGCAAAAATAGGTTTTTAAATAGAAATATTACAATATTACTTTAAAAGGATGTAAATGTATTATGCTAATGTATTATCAAGTTCACATTCTTTATCGTTTAAAAAATTAGTTTATCTTATTCTTAAAGCTCTGAAAATTTTCTCCCTCCCTATTTTCGAAAATGAAATTAATGAATGTTCGACATTTGTTTAAAGTTACCCTATTAAAAAAAAGCTATTAACTGTCAAATGTATTGGATTTAAAACATTTCGTTTTTTTTACAAATGTTGTGAGAAAGTATATTTAAAATCTTTTAATTCTACATAAAAATATCAACTTTAACTTTTTTTATACATTTATGCTTTAAAATTTAGAAAATGCAAAAAAAAAGTGATATTGCTATAAAACATAATAATTTAAAAACAAACTAATAGTTTTTTTTTCTTTGTTAGAGTTTATATGTTAGTAATATGATTATATAAGCAATATAACTTTTTCAGATTTATATCCTAATGGGTTATACATTTTTGTCTAAAATTTGCTGACACTTATTTTTTTTTTTAATATACAATACATCCTTAGTTTAAATAAAAATAATTTCTGAATTTAAGATAATTTCCATGCTACATTCTTTTTATGCATTTAAAGAAAAGCTTTATATGGAAAACATTTATTTCAGAACTATTTTATTTTAAAGGGACACACAATGCATAAAAATTTAGACAACATAAATTTAAAATAAATTCTTAAATGGTAATGAATGATGCATATACACTCATGTCCATAAATTATGCATAATTCAGAATCACACAGAAATTGAACTCTAAAATAAAAATTTCACCTGTAGAATTATCACACACATCTTGAAGAAGAATATACAAATTACAGGAAACCACCAGATGGCGCGGATAGTACGTCACAATGACGAGAGTGTAAGAGAGGGGTATATAAGGAATGGTGGCAAAGAAGTAAAATTGTTCACAAGCGCTTTAAAAACAGTTCAGTGCAATAACCGCATAGTTATGGCACAAAGGAAGCGTTTGGATGATTTTTTACGTGGTAGAATGATCGGACGACTGGAATGTGGACGTACCCAGTTGGAAGTATCCGAGGAACTTGGAATCGCCCAGAGTGTATCTCCAGGCTTTGGCAACGATTCCAAGATGATGGTAATGTGAGTAGATGTTACAGCACAGGTCGCCCCGGAGTTACAACGCCGAATGAGGACCGATATTTAGCAGTTACTGTCAAAAGAAACAGACGGAGCACAGCGTCAGACCTGTCTCGTCAGCTCTCTTCAGCTACCGGTACGACAGTTTCAAGGCAGACCGGGTACAGACGCTTAGGGCACATTGGTCTATATGCTCGTAGGCCTGTCCGATGCGTTCCACTTACCGCAACTCACTATCGCCTGCGATTAACCGGGAGTAGAGAGCATGCATTGTGGACACCGCAGCATTGGTCTGGTGTGATGTTTTCCGATGAGTCCAGGTTTAGTTTGCAGTCTGATTCTCGCCGGACTTTCATATGGAGAGCGCCAGGTACCCGTTACCACCAAGAGAACACCATTGAACGACACCGTTACTGTGGTGCAGGATGGCTCGTTTGGGGAGGAATTATTCTTGGTTCCAGAACGACCTGCATGTTCAGAGTGTAACGATGACAGGCCACATCTATCGGGATGTCATTCTGGAACAACATGTACGTTTGTTTCGGGGCGCCATGGGTGCTGAATTTCTGTTTATGGATGACAACGGCCGTCCTCACCGTGCAAACATTGTAGACGAATGCCTTCAATTGGAGGATATCACCCGTATGAATTGGCCAGCATACTCACCGCACTTGAATCCAATAGAGCATGTGTGGATATGCTTGGCCGACGAATTGCAGCCCGTCAACCCCCTCCCACTTGTCAACAGGATCATCGGAGGTTATTGCTTGATAAGTGGTGTAATATTCCCCAAGATCAGATTGATAATTTGATACTCAGCATGCCTAGGCGTTGTAAGGCCTGTATTGCATCGTTCGGGAGACATACTCCATATTAACCATCATACTAACCATGTTATACTGTTTTTTGTAAATAGGTTCTTTTTTGAAATTTGCTCCAGGGAGTAAAAATTGCAATTTTTATTAATTATGTCAAACATATAGCATTTTTTTTTTTTTTTTTTTTTTTTTTTTGCTCTTTACCTTTTGTTTAATAAATAGACTTTACAAATAAGTCAAATTTGTTTTGCTTCTGTCTCTTTCTTTGCCTGAACTTCATTACCCTTAATTTATGGACATGAGTGTATTTAAAAAGTCTGTCGAGTATTAAGTTGTCTCATTATTATTAGTTTGTTTTATTAAATTAAGTACTGAATTTTTAGTACTGAAGTACTGAATTACAAGAATTGAATTTTTATTCGACACTTTAATTCTTTAGTTATGCAAATCACATAAGATTTTAAAATAAAATATCCTACGTTGCAATTCAATGCATTTTATAAAATCTTTATGTTGTTAAAAAAAATTATTTGCATTATTTGTTTCAATTTCACACTTTCAAAAAATGTAACTTCTTTTTTTAAAATCATGTTAAGAATTGAGTGCCTTAACATCTCGGCCTATACTAGACTTAAAACGGGAAAAATTCAAGAAAGGGCCACTTTCAGGTTCATGGGAACACTTTAATTTTTATATACAAACATGGCATATATATATATATATATACGCAGAACTCTATTTACAAATTATTATTTACAAAAAATGAAAATTGAAAATATCAATTGATTCACATGTACAGTTCACTCCAGGGACGGATATTTTCTGAGTTCTCGAGTCTACGACGAATCTATTTCACCCTGTCTGTGGCAGACCTTAATTATCACATGGTGTGATACACAAAACTACCAAAGTCTCACTTTGTAACAGTTTGTAAACAGTAAACAGCTCACTTTGTAACAACTAATACTTCTATAACAGTATTAGTAAACAGTTTAGGATTTATCACTTTGTAAACAGAGGCTTGCTTTGTTAAAACTTCACTATAGTTTCTCCCCATATATATTGAGCCATATATATATATATATCCGCATTTTGGGCCAGCAGAAAATCACGACATGTTTGCCCATACCATGACAGATCCACTTCCGTTTGGCATTTGCAAATAGATTATCACTATCATATGCTTGAGCAGGTGTCCTCCAAACGTGCACCCGTCCTGCTGTGGGGAAAAGTGTTAAAGGTGATTCGTATTCCCGTTTAACTCTCTTCCCCCTATCAATCGACCAGTATTTGTGGCACCACAGTAGACGACGCTTGGCATTAGCAGATGTAACAAGTGGCTTAGGAATTGATGCCCGGCCGTAAATGTCTTGTTTATAAAGGTGTCTTCTAACTCTAATTATTGACACAGGAGAATCAGATGATGATTGAGATCTGCGGTCACTGGCTGCAGTTGTTTTCGTTTCAGACATTCAATCCGTTTCAATACCCGTCTATCTTTTCAATCAGCTTCTCCGTCCGTCCACTATTTTACTTTGCCGAGCTTGCCTTGCCCCGCTGTGTGTAAACTATTATGAATTTAGACGTCTTGCTTCTAGAAATGCATACAAGCTGGGATGTTTAGGTTACACTTGCTCCAGCTAGACTCCTACAATTTGTCTTCTTTAAAAATTTGTGAGGTCTGGCGTTTCACATTTTTGACAAAAATCCAAGACGTAGACAATTTCACTAAAGCTACCTCATACTACCCTGATATATGCTTTTTATATTAAAAAAAACAACTGGTAGCAAAGATTACATTTCAATGCTTACGAAACGCATTCTTAAATTGCACGGGCGTTACCATTATTTTGATAACCACTTGTATATACTAATTATATTTGATATGTAAAGAAGCAATTTTCTTTCTTAATTGTGATAAAATTCGACAACATTGTAAACTAAGTAAGCTAATGGTAGAGGTTTTAATCATTTGAATAAATATGCCCTGCTTTTCTCTTTGTGATAATATTAATCAATAACTTAATGCTATTCTAAAGACCTTCTTTTGGATATGATGATGGAAAAAAAATATATATATTTCTATTTATAGTTACCGTGAAATTATTAATTATTCATGGGAATAATAACTCCATACCCTATATAACAGATAATATATGGCATAAAATAAATAGAAAATCATTGGGCATATTTCTTTTTATTTTGTACAAAAGCAGTAGATTAAAAGTTCCCATTTCCTGTTCTTTAAAAGTATATGTATTATGTTGTTACTGCTGTGTGACATTTCATTCATATTTTTCATTACGCATTTTGGCAAATCACAAGAAATATACTTAGATTTGCGGGTACCAATTTTTATAAATGTATGCGTTGTGTCAGTTTGATCGGATATGCTGATAAATACAATATCAGCATATCCGATCAAACAGACAAATCTTTTTTTTTTTAAATATATAAATTGATTTATTTGTAATGATGCATATTAATAATCAGAACTTGCCTGAAGTTTTGTAAAAACGCTTTGCTTTACAAAATTCTCCAAATGAAACGGTAATAAAATGCCTGAAAGGAGACAACGACTGTTAGTACATGCAATCAACTCCAGTTTTAATACACCCACCTCCACAAATCCAGGAAAGCTATCCCTAAATATATCTGTTCCCCCGCAGCGATGAATGTCCTTATGAAACGGAAACCCTTCTTATCCGGCCGGAATCAATAGTCTCCCGGAGAACTATTAGAGCACCGAAAGCATTGATTTCCTCTCCAAAAAGTGAAACCTCATCACTTGCATTGTTAAGAGGGAATTCTCAAAAAAAGACGACAAACGCCATCTGAAAGTTAGAAGGGTGCCCCGAAGCTCCTCCAGGCGGGAACTGATTGGTGGACTTTTAATATACCGACTCGGGATGCGAAATGCTAAGGATGTTGATGGGTCCTTTTTGAAATGAAGCTGGAAGTCGATTAACGTGTCGGCTTTTTTCTGGGGTTTGATTTTTTTCTTCTCCTCAATGCTTGTCTGGATTGTTATAGGATTATCGGAAATTGAATTTTTGGGAAAACTTTTTTTATTAGGCTGCTTTTATTCAGTTTTGAAACCCTCCAAATCATATCTAATTATTTGCTCAGATGTGTAGGCCAAGAGGAAACAATAAATCTGTAGGCTTGAAAGACTTCAGATTGGAAAGCCAACACGAGGATGTTGGTTCAATGTTGCAGTATCCAAATGTGAGTGCAGTGAGGTAACAGTTTTTATAGTGCTCACTGGATAACGCTGAATGTGCAAAAGCGATATTTTTAAATAGCGAATGTCTCTGGTCACAATACTCAAAAAATTTTGAGTTATAGATAACTATGATATCTGCATGTAGAATTTGTTTGTGAAGACTGTTTACATATAGGTCTTTGAAAGAATCCATATTATCAGGATTAAACTGAAGATTATATGATAATCTTTTTTTATCTCCAATTATTATAAAACCCAGAGGGAATATGCGTAGCTAGAATACAGGAGGACACGATTTGGCTCTACGATCATTTGGTTGCACATTTTAGGCTAATTAAACCGGGATCTGCTGTTAAACGTGGATTCCAAACGACTAACAAACATCCATGCCATCGGCAGGATTCGAACTTGAAGCTTGTGGTACCAAAAGCCACACCTCTTAACAATTGGCCATCAGGTCGCAATGATGAGGAATATGTACATTTCTATTTAGAGTTTTTAGCGAAATTTCTAATTAATAATGGAAATAATAACTTCATACCCTATATAATAGATATTATATAAATATATTTCATAAAATAAATAGAAATAAAGAGAAAATCATTGGAACGTATTTCTTTCTATTTTGTACAATAGCAGTATAAATTAAAATTTCTCATTTCTTGTATTTTAAAAGTTTATGCATTATGTTGTAGTGTTGTTTTAAGTTTTATTTCATTCATAATTTTCATTACACATTTTGGAAAATCACAAGAAATATATTTAGATTTGCTGGATCAATTTTTATAAATATATGCGTCGTGACATTTTGATCGGATATGCGGATATTACATTAAAAATTTCTATTGTTTGATATATAAATTAATTTATTTGTAATGATTAATAATAATAAATACACCTTGCCTGGAGTTTTGTTAAAAACGCTCTGCTTTACAAAATTCTCCAAATGAAAAGGTAATAAAATCGCTCCAAGTGAGATAACGATTGTTGAATACAGACCAGTTTTAATACGTATTTCTATTTAATGTTTCCGTGAAATTTCTAATTAATTTTAGGAATAATAACTCCATGTCCTATATAACAGATATAATATAAATATATGCATAAAATAAATAGAAATCAAGTGAAAATCATTTGGACATGTTTCTTTCTATTTTGTACAAAAAAGACAGTATAGATTAAAAATTCCCATTTCCTGTACTTTCAAAGTTTACGCATTATGTTGTATTGTTGTGATTTATATTTTCTATTGGGCATTTTGGAAAATCACATGAAATGTACGCTTTTAAGTTCTAATTTATATAAATAAATGTGTGAGTGTAATGTTGATCAGATATGCTGATATTGCTATGAAAATTCATTTGTTTGATATATAAATTGATTTATTTTCAATGAAGCATATTAATAATTACACCTTGCCTGGAATTTTGTTGAAAACGCTTTACTTTACAAGATTCTCCAAATGAAATGTTAATAAAATGCCTCCAAGTGAGACAACGACTTTGGAGAACATGCAATCAACTCCAGTTTTAATACCTCCACAAACTCCCACAAATCCAGGAAAGCTATCATTAAATATATTTGTTCTCCCGCAGCGGTGAATGTCCTTGTGAAACGGAAACCCTTCTTATCCGGCCGGAATCAATAGTCTCCTGGAGAACTATTAAAGCACCGAAAGCATTGATTTCCTCTCCAAATGTGAAACCTCATCATTTGCATTGTTAAAAGAATTCTCAAAAAAAGACAGACGCCATTTGAAAGTTAGAAGGGTGCCCCAAGCACCCCGAGGGAGGGAACTGATGGGTGGGCTTTTTAATATACCGACTCGGGGATGCGAAATGCTAAAGGTGTTGATTGGTCCTTTTGAAACGAAGCTGAAAGTCAATTATCGTGTCTGATTTTTTTCTGTGGTTTGATTTTTTTCTTCTTCTCCCAAATGCTTGTCTGGATTGTTATAGGATTATCGGAAATTGAATTTTTTTCTGAAATTTTTATTTATTAGGAGGCATTTTTGAAACACTCCAAATTATGTCTAATCCTTTGCTCACGTGTTTAGGCTGAGAGGGAAACAAATACGTGGGCCTTAAAGTCTTCAGCTTGAATGAACAAAGGGACAAAAAAAATGAACCCTCAAAATCCATCCCTAAGAAGTGTCCGTTCAATTATGTAGTGTCAAAATGAGGGTGCAAAGAGATTGCAAATTTTATTGTGCTCACTGGATAATGCTGAATAGGCTACAGCTATATTTTCTAATAACAAATTATTTACGGTCAAAGTACTCAAAAAACTACAAATAATAATGATATCACCATCAGTGACGGATTTAGGCTTAGGCCCGCGAGCCCCGGGCCTAGGGCGGCAAATATGTAAGGCGCCAAAATTTTCGAGCGGCAAAAATTTGAAATCGATTTTTTTTATCAACTGGCATGTCAATATTTAAAGGATAGAATTATTTTTTAAAATAATTAATCGTGCAAGTCAAATTTAAAATGTCTAACAAATAGGTACTAAAAAAATTATTAAGCATTGAAACACAATTAGATCAAGAAGTTAAGTATGAGGATATTCTTATACTTTACAGATGAAAGCAACAAACAAATATACCATATGATTAATTAGATAGATATGATTTATTTCTTAATCAAAATAATTTCAATTTCAATCAATATTATATATATATATATATATAATCCATGCCTAAATTCAATACATAAATTTAATTCGAACCCCTTATTACTATTCGCATTATTAGTATTAGTATTAGTATTATATATGAGGGCGTCAAATTAACTTGGTCCTAGTGCGCCATCGAACCTAAATCCGTCGCTGATCAACATGTATAATTTGTTTGCGAAGACTGTTTCACTATAGATAGTTGAAACAATCCGTAATAAGAGGATTATTATATAATTTTCTTTATATCCAATTATTATATAATCCAGAGGGAACACGCACAGTCAGAATGCAGGTTGTTGGTTGGAGTTCTATGGCACAGGGGCTAATTTTGACCAAGCTGCCCTAAAATGTATTAAAACTCAAAAAAGTATATAGTCAATAAAATCAATTAAATTCGTTTAGAAAACGTTTTTAGAATGACTGAATTAGCAAAACGAATAGTTTTTTCCCAGATGCAACAAAAACATTTTCTTCCACTTCACAAAACTATGACGAATATAAAACTAACATAAAGGAGAATTATCAATTTAAATTTTTAAAAATGTGTCCTTCACTTCATCGGAACAAGAATCGAATGAACTGTCTGTAGGACATCCTGCATTTTCAGATATCTAACCAATATTCCCAATTTTCTCTATGTCTGCTGTTCAAAAGTTTCAGAAAAATTAATCTTGACCGTTACTGTTCAAACATAGTCTGACCACCAATAGTGTGGGAGATTGACAAGCTGCCAAATCAGCCAGATTCAAAAAGGGAGACGTCACAGGGGAGTAGGATGTATCAATTAGAAGGGGTTTTAAGTGCAATTAAAGGAATTTTAATTTTTAATCACTATAATTTTACATTACACGATGTGAAAAAAGAAAATTAGATGAAAAATTCTTCACTTACTACAATTTTTTTCTTTCAAAGTAGTTTTGCTAGGATTATATTTGCGTAACACCACTAACAAGTAATTGATTCGTCTGCTTCCGGTATTAAACAGGATATTAACCATTCCAGGTTAACCGAGGTCAAAGTGAAACCTATTATAACCTACACATCTATTAGGTTATTTTTTTTTCATCTAAATAGAAAAAAAAAAAAAAGAAGAAAAAATTTCCAGACACAACAAATTATTCTCAATGTTTCAGAAATTCATATTGATAACAAGAATAAAATGTTTTTAATTGAGTAAGATTTCGTATTTTTGTTACAATAGAATTCCTTATTTGTAAACGATTATAAATGTCACCAGGAAATATTAGGATTAAAATGAGTAATAGGGGTATGATCTCCGAGTGACTAGCGCTCTGTGCCACAGGTTTCGGGTTCGAATCTCGGCGCTGTCATGGATGTTTATAATGGTTCGGAATCCACTTTAAACTGTACGTCCGGTCTAATATAGCTGTAGAGCGTAGTGCTGACAACCCTACCCGGTAAAAAGAAACCATCTCTCGTCTCGAAATCAGCCAGCAGGCAGAAATCCTTTGCCCACCCCAGGGCTATTGTGCCAATGATGATGATGAAATGAATAATAAAATTTCAACTTCATAATGGAAGAAATTTATTTTCAGCATGTTAAACTTCCAAACTACTAGCATATAAAACTACAAAAAAACCCTCTAACAAACAAATGTCTTAGTAGAAAAAAATATGCACTGAAGAATTTTTATACATCAATCGTAAATTATAATACATATTATAAAAGGCTAATGGAATCTGATTTAACTGCAAACATTCCACTATGCACAGAATCCCGCTCTGGAAATCTACTCAGGCACTATTTGCAGCAAACCTTGGACAGAAGATAAATCATTTCGAAATATAGAGATGTTCCTAAAAGCAAAAGATGCGTTCGCAATGTTTCATTCCGAGAAAAGTATGTCAGAGTTTTTTCCTGTCTTGAAAATAGAAATGGTTTCCAAAAAGAAATATTTGTTGCAGTATGATTCGAAATAAATGATGCAGCAATCGAAGAGATATGCAACATAAAAATCGAACCGTTTTGAAATTTGCAGGACTTCTTCCAGAAAGCTTAACACGGAGATTTATTTTTACATGTATATAAGACTATAAATTATAGAATTATACCTAAAGTTTTATTCTAGTTTTATTATTATTGAAATATATCAGAAATGAAATTTTCTCTACAAATAATTGAATATAGATTAAGTTAGTAAAAATTAATATTATTCAACCTATGAATTTTAAAAAAGAAATAAAGAATCTAATGCATGGTGATTTTCTTATTTTGCATTGAAAATGAACGAAATTACTATAAAATGTATTACTTCTACTTCATTGATGCAGAAGCCCTATGGTGGGTCAAACACGCCTGGCTACTGGCAGATTTCGAGACAAAGATGCTTTCTTTGCACGGGGGTAAGGTTGTGAGCCCTACGCCCAAACCTCTTGCAGTCATATTAGACAGGGACCTACGGTTTAAAGTAGATTCTGAACCATTACAACATTTCATGGCATACCTGTATTTCGAACCTGAAACCTGTGACCCCGAGTGCCAGAGCAACATGTATCACATAAATGTTAAATTAAAAGTTTCCCAAGTGTTCGCTCATGTGATACGGAAATACAAGACAATTAATCTAGAAATTTCCTCTGAAAGGAATTACTACCCCTCTCTATAATTTCGGTGATAGTGGTGTACCATATATTATTTCAGAATAAAATTTTCATCAGATACGTAATCCCAATAATCTAAAGCTGATATATCTAATCAATAAGCTAAATCTAATCTAAATCTAATCAATAAGCTGATATAGTAAATGTTTCACTTCCATCTGACAGCAAAAAACTTTCATCGCAAATACAATTGGCATATTTCATATTTAAATTCCCCACGATTTTTAAAATTATAATTTAGAAAAAGATAATTGTTATTATGAGTGCAGAAAAAACATGTAAATCGTAATGTTCCTAAGAATATTGAGATTTCCCTCAAATTTTATTTCTTTTAATTCTGGATTGGGACTTAAATCATTTAAGGTGTGGTGGATAAATCGTTGGATTTCCGAGCCAATGGTGATTGGTTCAAAGTTTCATAAAGGAAACTTCCTACCTGAAAGTTTCCAGTTCTATGATAGGAATGAGTATTATGAATCAGCATGTTTTTATGTTTTTTCCAATGGCCTCAGAGAGGAAGATGTGAACTCCTTAGGACCCGCTTCAGAATGTTTTTGAAAATTGTATTGATAAATAAAGCATAAAGAGTGGCAGTCCACCTGTGTTGCAATTCTAGATAATGGTGAATTGGCTACATAACTGACTTTCTAGAGACCAATGATCTCAAGTCAAAATCCCAAGCATTTGAAAACAATAGTAACAATTACAATTACCGAGTATAAAAAATTCCAAATTAGTGTGCTAACGTTCTAACGTCTAATGATACGATAATGGTGGGAATGTTTACATTTTATATTTTATATAGCACACATATAGTATTAGCATGCATATACATTTATTACACATTTAGCTTACATATAACACAAACCCATACATTTTTATATAGCAGAAAAGTTTGAAAACATAAGCATTACAGTTACGCGCACTAGAATGTAAGGAACTACCATTGATAATCATTTAATTTATCAAATCTTTATAGAAAATAACATCCCCCTGAAAGTTTTATCACATTACATTATTATTTGATTATCATTGATTTCTACTACAAAAATACTATTTTAAGAATTAAAAAATTAATAATTAAAAAAATTAATTAATTAATTAATTAAATTTAATTAATTAATTTAATTTATTAATTTATTAAATTAAAAAAATAATTAAATAATTTAATTTTAAGAATTAAAAAAATTTTAAGAAATATGCGTGTTTAAAAATTTTACTAAATTTTGTATAAAAAAAACCCGTTCCGTTGCACAATGCAATGATAAACCCTTTTTCTAAATATAAAAGTTCAATTAGAGGCATGAGATGCAAACAGCAATGTTTAATTAAGGGACGATATTAGAACTTCTGCAAATGCCACTCTAATTTCTGTAAGGAGTTTCTCCCACCAATCCCGATTCCTCTAACGGCAAATAGTGGTCCAATCACGATATAGATACACAGCTAATGAAGGATCGATTTTGGTTTCGTGAACAAGATGGAAACTCTATTGGTGATATGGAGTGATCTACGGGGATAACTTTGAGATAAGAAATTATTAAGATGTTGTTTGAGTGTTTGAAAAATTGTTACTAGGATAAAATTTTATAATGACTGCTTATTTTATAAGCTAATCAAATAACATTATTTTCTCTTTATATAGTTAAGTATTTATTTTTGTTATCGAATATGTAAGGAACATGTGCTTTCAGCCCAGGGTATATCAATTCGAAAATGTGTTGACATTTAAAAAAAACAGAAAAATGCCATTTCGATGTGTCGTCATTTATTTAATACCAGCCATTTGACCCAATACAGTAGATAAGAAGTAGATTCAGCATTAGCGTGAATGTCATGGGGATTTGGTTAGTCGCTCTACGGTCATTTTTTACACACTTTTGGCTAATTGGACCGGTGCATGTCATGGAACATCTACTACATAAATCAAAAGTTTGCAACCTCCCCGGAAAAACAAAAGGAAAGGAAAGTGTCTTTCTAAAAGATACTACACAACAAACATAAAAGGAAATATTTCTTTTTTTACAGAAAATCGTATATAAATTTTGACTTCAAAATAAAATCAGATCCATTACAAATATTTGAGTAAATCTATCCTGCTAGCACAAAAACAGTTGTTACAAAAACAACAATGTTGTTGCAAAAGTAACGAATCTTAACATGTAATAGATTCCACCCTTCACAATTGAAAAACAAAGACTTCAAAGCAACATAAATTATCAGTATTATTGGTTGATTAAAAATTTGCAACTGAATTTCAAAGAGGTAATTAATATAACAAACAAAAAAAAAAAATATTTCGAGTTTAACACACAACTTTTGATTTTTCAAAAAACTGTCATTCATAGTTAAAGAAATCGTGAATGAATTGTTAAATTTGCGAAATTTATAATTTGGGATTACCTATGGCATAAAGAAAATCATAAAAGGATCTGTAGATGTTATTAATCACTGATATTTTGCAAATTTTTATGTTTGTTACACTAACTTACCGAACTGTATAAAATATTATCAAAACTTTGTTTATGAACTATTATAAAGATTTTTGTTAAAGTACTTGTAGGATTAGAGGTGAAAACAATAAAATATTTTTTCTTTTACAAATTTTAAGACAATAAAATGTCTTTTTTTATTTTTCGTTCATTTTAATGATTATTGGTTCAAATTGTGGAGGTATGCCTTCACCCAGATCTGTAAAGATGCATTTTAGATTGAGGCACAGTGTTTTAGAATTGTGTAATAGCAGTAATATAAATTTCAAAAACATAAAAATGCACGCATATAATAAAATCAATGAAGTTTATTTTATATAATTATTAAACTGTTTTTTACTTTTTTTCTTAGAGAAGGAAAATGCAAAAAATATTATTGTTTTTATTTCAATGATTAAAACTTTTTAACTCTGCTCTAAAAGAGATCAACAAGAGATCCCCAGAGATCAAAATGAGAGAGCGATCAACGCTGAGATCCCCCCTCAAAACTTCCCCAAAAAGCCTCTTCAAACCCTCAAACGCGTTTACAATCCTACCGACTTTGTGTAACAATCCCGGAAGCTGCTGCAAATCCTATTTGAAAGTCAAGTGTATTTTGCAGATAAAAGAAAAGTCACGAGTCTTTTAACTTCATTATATAAAAAATTTTAAGAGTTGAGATCCAGCTTCGGAAAGCGACGAGATAAAGAAAAAAAAATATACCGGAAAGGTGCGGACGCTCTTGGGTGATTGATGTTAACATGAATAAAATAAAAAAAAATCCATAAATTTTTTTTGTAATTATCCAAGAGCTTAGGAAATTCGATAATTCATAAGCAAATCTATAAAGGTAGCGATTATTTATAAGAGTTAGAAATTATTGTTATGATAAAATGGAAAACACAAATTAATAGGGATTAATGCAATATATGAATCTGTTAATTGTACTGTATCGGTAATTGAAGGATATATAAAACAAATTTATTTTGTTTTTTAAAGGATAGTGAACTCTTCGATTATTTATAAGGAAGACAGATAAATATAGTTATGCATTATTTGCATATATTTACCATTATTTGAGAAATCAGTTCATAAACAAAAATATAAAGGCAGCGATTATTTATATAGGAAGTTAGAAGTGATTGCTATGATAAAATGGGAGAACATGTTAATAGGGATTAATTCAATAAATGAATCTGTTAATTGTAGATTGGGAATTCAAGGATATATATATATATGTACAGCCCATGTTTTTGTTTTTTCGACTGCAAAAAGCCTTGATGTGCAATATTTTTAACAAAATGGTATATCTTAAGATAAATAAGTTATGCATTATTTACATGACTTTGAATGACATGAAAATGACTTTGAATAATTTTTCACAAAACTCGCTAAACAATTATGCATTATACTACGTAAAATACAGTTTTTTATTTAGTGAAATCTGACTTTTTTTATTTAAAAAAAAAAAAAAACGTTTTCTTTATTTAACAACAAATGATAGCCACTAAAAATATCCAATAAAAAATATATTGATTAAAATTGATTTGTCCTTCGCCTGGTTTTATAGTGGTTTAACAAAAATTTATATGTATTTATTTCCAAACATTTATAAGATTATTGATTCAAGATCGGTATTTTATAAAATAAGACTCATAATAAACGTAATTTTAATGAAATTTTTGAATCTTTTCAACTATGAAATAAACGATTTGAATTTAATGATTAAAATTATTAATATTTTTAAACATTTAAATATTCCTATTACGGTGAAAAGATTTCAATGATCCTAATTTTCCTTTCTTTCACTAACTAAATTTTTTTCTTCATTTTTATATTCTTATGCACATTTTTTTTTTCCAACCTCAGATTGAATACGTATTAAAATGTTTTTAAAAATATAAACAAAAAAATTCAGATATTTTCATTTTTTAATTTCAAATCTATAGAAACGAGTTTTGGAAACAATATTTGATTTAAAACTACATCATTAAAATCTGAAAAAAACGAAAGCTTATCTAAATTTACGCTTAAAACATTTATGGTGCACTGATTAAAATTTTTTTTTGTGTTTGTAAATTTACTTCAAACTATTCACCTTTGTTTACGCTTGATAAAATTCGAATTTCGTTTCAAACAAATATTCTTATAAAGCAGTTCTTTCTCCCAAGTTGCATAATTACTATCTTCAAATGTTTACGCATTACGTAAAACTAATACCTGAATTGAAACCTTTGAAAATTTAATCAAAATATCTTTACGATGAAATGGAATAAACAAAATATATTTCGCTAATAGTGATAAAGATGTTTTTTTATAATTTTCTTCCGAGATTAAGATTTTTGTAAAGAAATAAGATGAAAAAAATTTTTTTCTGAGGAATGTTTATCTACATTTAAGTTGATTCCTTAGGGTCTGTATTACAATATTTGATTTGAAATTATGCCATTTACTTCTGAAAATGCACTTCTATTGTGCATCAAACAATCTTAAAAGCAAAGAATTTTGGAAAAGAAAAAAAAAATTTAAAGCCTAAAAATACAGCACACAATTTAATCGAAGTATCTTAGGATTTTACCATTGATTTTTTCCCTTTAGTTTCTGGTATGCAATGATTTCTGACAAAAGAATATTACAAAGCTTTCTCATTGAAGTTAATGATTGATGTGATACAAATACTTTTTTATTTTAACATAAATCAATAGGATTCATAAAGAAAAGTAACCATCAAACAAAACTTATTAGAATATATGCCAGACTCTTGGCGCACTTTTGCGTGCCACTGGTGAGCATTGGGGTTAACGTTCGGCATGGTTGTAGACAGTGTTCCAAAAATCGAGGAGCGTTTGGGAAAAAATCTTACCTCATTAGTCAACTACCTGGTGGGAGTATTTCCGGGTTTTCTCCCATACAGTACGCAAATACAGAATAGTTCCCCTAATCTTCCTTCTGGAAGGGTCCTTCTTCAGAGACTCGAGACTTTTACCAACCGGTGATCCATCACCATGCCCCCTAATTTCATGAGAACGCATGTGTTCATAAGGTTGTTGCCGGCCAAGTGGGATAAGAAACAAAAAAAGAATATATGTGTGAAAAAATTAACACGATAAAGAATTCAATACTTCATATCTCCGCAAAATACAGCTAGAATATATTAAAAAATAATTAATTTGAAAAAAATTCTCAATAATGTTAAATAAAATGATAATTATAGATTATTCTTCAGTAGAATGATTACATTTAACGAAATATTTAGAAGACATAGAAATACTAATACTTTTTAAAGCATCCTTAGAAAACCATTATTAATTATTTACATATTTTGTGTAAAAGTTTAACTGGTACATGCAAGATTATATACAAAAAAAAATAATGACGTTGTATATTACATATTGCGAAAAGCTCAATATATAAATATCTTACTTAATTATCAATTTTCTTTTTCTTTTATAAAAATTAAAAAAAAACTTTTCTAAATCAGTTTTTTACCAGACATTTCTACCACGTTATTGGTTTAAAAATCTACTTTGAATGAAAAGTTCCAAAGGACTAGCTATTTATCAGTGAGCTGATTTCTCCATAAAAACATTTAATCAGTTGAGAGAAACTTTTTTGAATGGAGTGATAATATATCAAATGGATAAAAAGTAGCTCACGAATTCGGAATTTGTTGGAAATTTTCAACATCATTTTTGCAGTTAGACATTTGCTTATTAAAATTGTTTCGTAGTTTAAGTGCTAATAATTAAGTTAACGTGCTACAAGTAAATATCTATTGCCAATAACAACCTGAAAGTTCTTTATTTTGTTCATCTTTGCATTTCCTGGTGATATTTTGATTCGTCTACAAAAATTCATATTTGCATCTCCTTAAGAGTAAGTTATTCTATTGAAGTACATTGTATCTAAATGTTACTCAACCAAAATTGTTTTTTCTGTAATCTATGCTCTACCATCACTGAGAATTATTATGTCTGGAAATCCATTTCCTGTTTTCTTTTTTTTCTATTTATATTTAATGAATAATTGAGCAGATGCTTAGAATAACTTACAAACTGAGTGTTAAGATAATAAGCGATTTTCGGTAACAATTGACCATCAGATATTGAGGAAATTGGAAATATTGGTTGAAGATCAGAAATGCAGGAAGTCCAACAGACAACTTATTTAAGCTCTTGTTCCTGTGAAGGTCCCTTTTATTTAAATAAAATATGAGAACTGGGTCTTTGTTTTATTTTTATGGTAGTTATGTGTTTGTAAAAAAAAAAAAATGTTTTTTCTTCTTCTAATCTGTTGGGTGAGCCGTCCCTATTTTGTGTAACGGCGTTTGTTAAATCAATAATCCTAAAATCATTTAATTGAAATGAATTTTACTTGATAAACAGATGGGATGTTTTCCGATATAAAAGTGCATTTTTAAAATTTTAATTAATTTTTAATAATTCTCTTGGAGTTCTGAAACTTTTAATCTTTTAAAATGCCCGACTCGGGGCTCAGTGGCAACTTGCGCCATATTAGGGCTCAGGTTCAATCGGCTTGGTGGCTTTGTTGTAGATTCAAAATACAAGGCGACTAGATGGCATTTGGGATGTTCAGCATCTTGAATCGTTAGTTATACTATATGGTGGGAATTTTTCCGGTTTTCTCCCATATGATAAATCTCGGAAGGCACTACCTTCCTTCTTCAGTGATTCGGAGGCAAGTCAGACTTCTAACTAAGGGGGCTTCACCACAACAGAAGATGTTCCTTTTCATCCATCTATCAATAGATTACTCATGGGCTGTCCGTCCTACACTGCAGGGCACTGAGGATTAGTACAACAACAACAACGTCTTTCAAAGATTTCTTGAAAATTCATATATTCTTTCATAATTAAAATTTTCAATTAATTATTATTAATATATTTATCACAGCATAGTAAGTATAATTATCATTTCGAATGAAAATAAAATAAATTTATTTATTTTTATGTATACAAATTAAAAGTCGCATAAAATAACAATTAAAATACATTATTTTTAAATAGCAAATTATCTTTTTGACATAATTATAATTGTGATTATATTAACTAATTAATAATTATTAATTAGTTAAAAGCAAATTAAACGCAGAAGTTAAAAACAAATTAAATAGGTAAGCTAATTAAGATAATAGAAAATTTTAAGTTCTCCAGCATTATTTAGTAAAAAGAATCGCAAATTGATGTGATCTCTTCTCGGCGCTCTAGAGAATCAGTAACATAATTTTTTTACTTATTTAAAGATATAAGATAATAAAAAGTAGTTCCAAAACAATTTACATGGCAAAACTCTATTTTAATTATTAAAAATAGTAATAGTATCTTGCACAATTTTTGAAGTGGAAACAATGGCTTTCATTAGCCTACATGTATTTACTGAAAAATTTTCTTATAAAAATTAACTAAAGGGAATTATTAAAATACTTGCCACTTAAATCAGTAAAATGATATCAGTTCGATTTTGTGTACTTTTTTTGAAAGCTAGGCAGTTCCTTTTTCAATGCCGTCCTTATTAGTTTGCGATCTTGTATGTGCCTTGTGATATCTGAGACATTTTTGCAGTCGGGTTATTGGGAAATGCGTAATGAAATAGGAGTTCTTATACTTCGTTCCCTTTGATGTGAATGCCCCTTTTTGTACTTTGTGTTTTATGTGCTCTCATTGATGTTTTCTTTTGTACTTTGTACTTTTGTGTTATGTGTATAAAATCTAGAATTTGTTTACTAATGAGCTGTTTTAACCATCGGGTATCCTTTTCGAGTATCGGAACTATTTCTTAACTAAAAATTACTGGGAAGACTGTGAAAGTGCTAATGTTCGATGTTTGTAAAATAAATTAAATAAATTTTTTTAAATCTAAAATGATCCATTTTCAATACATGCAATGTTATATTATCGATATTTTATTGATAAAGTTTATATAAATATTAAAAACAAAAAGTTAATTTTCAAAATTGATCTATTTTCCATTTGGCAATAGAATTTTGCGGTTTTATAAATTATTTTTATGCATCACAGTAAGCAATTTAAAAGCTATTCAAGTTTAATATTGGTATTTTTCATTCAATTTCATATTTTTGATAATATATTAATGCTAAATGTTATTTTAGGAGGGACAATAAGGAATTTTAAGATAAAAATATTTGAAATCTATTAGTAAACACAAAACATTTCATAGAAATACATGAATTAGTAAATATAAAAAAAAAAATTGCAATTGGTTGCTACTTTCCGCTTCAAGAACGAAATTCACATTTTTTTATGTACAGCATACGGGTATCGAAATATTTAATATATGCTATGTCCGATTGTGGTTCATTGGCAACTTGCGCCACCAATGAGTATTAGGGCTAAGGTTTAATCCGCTGGTGGCATTGTTGTAGAGATACTGTTTCAAAAACGAGGTGACTTGATGGCATTTGTGTTCAGCATCTTGCCTCGTAGTCGGATTACTACTACACCCACAACATCGCATCACTGTGCCTAGAACTAAGTTTCCCCTGTACAGTTTGAGAATGTATGAATACTGGGTTCCGTAACGCTCTTACGATCATATGAGACAGGGACTTACGGCTTAAAGTGGAACGACTACAACATTCATGGCACCTACGGGACTCGAACTCGAAACCTGTGGAACCACCGCTAGACACTCGATCATTTAAGGCCCTGTTAGTCGGAATGCCAGGTGGGAGAATTTCGGGTTTTCACCCATAAAATACGCAAATTCAGGGTAATTCCCCTAAAAGTCCTGGAAGGGATTGCCCTCCTTTTTCAGCGTCTAGGTGTCAAGTCAGACTTCTACCTAAGTGTGCATCACAACAGAAGTTGCTCCCTTTCCCTCTATCCATGAGTAGACTACTCATGAGGAGTCGGTCATGAGGAGGAGTCACATATATGCTATAAAAAAGATAATTTGTATAGTATATTATTTATGATTCGTAATCGTAATAATTTAAATTTGTATCGTTTATTTGTATAGTTTTTTCATGCGTATACTAAAAATAGCTTTAGTATAAGCATCAAATTTGACGCAAGTAATACATTTTCAAAGTCCTTAATTACTGTTCATTATTAATTCGCAAAAGAAGAAAGTTTTATGATCAGAATTGCGTAGAATAATTGTTTAACTCATTGAAAAATATCGAAGGACACCACTACTACTAATAAATGTTATTAATAATTATTATTATAAACAATATTCACACGAAACAGCATAGTATTAAAAGAAGGTTCTTACTTAGTGAAATAATTATGCTTAGAGAGAAGGAACGATAGCAGAGGCGCAAAGAAGATTTTCAAGGGAAGTGCCAGGGCCAAAGATGTTCGCTAATAGCAGCAATGTTCTGAAATGCAGATGCATGGCGCAAAATATTTATTATAGCAGGCTAATGTGGTGGTTTAAACCATAGTATCGATTTTGCAGCTGAGTATGAATATTTGTGTCTTGTACTGTACTATGTATTGTTGTGCATTGTCTTCTGAAACATTAGAAAATTTATTGCTTAATTGTTCGAGTTCTTTACTCTTTTTGAGAGAGCTGGATAAGTATGAATGAATTAGGATAAAAAAATCACAACGTCGTGATTTGGTAAAGAAATCCTAAGAAGGTTGTTGATCAGTGAAAAAGAAAGAATGAGTTGGAAGAAAATATAGCAATGTTCTGAAATGCAGATGCGTGGGGCAAACTATTTATTATAGCAGACTAATAGAAAGAACTGGAACAATTCAGGGGGTGGTTTGAACCGGAGTGTCCATTTTGTAGCAGAGTATGAATACGAACTGTTGTGTATTGTCTTCTGAAACATTGGAAAATTGGCTACTAAATTGTTCGAGTTCTTTACTCATTTTGAGAGAGAGCTGGATAATTACGAATGAATTAGGATCAAAAGTCCCAACGTCATGATTTGGTAAAAGGAATTATAAGAAGATTGTTGATCAATAAAAAAAAAGAAAGAAGCAGTTGTAAGGAAATATTCTGAAATACATATGCATGGTGGAAAATATTTACTATAGCAAACTGATAGTGTCTAATAAACTAACAGCCGTAGTATCGATTTTGAAGCTGAGTAGGAATAATTGTGTCTTGCATTGTTGTGAGTGAAGACTTGAAAGTTAATAAATGGATTGGTGTAGTTAATGATGCTTGTGAAAGATTTGTGGAGTAATTTTATAATGTATGTGCATCTTCACTATTAATCAAGATGCTATGTTATAAACTACTCTGTTGTCGATAAAATACTCTGGTTTATCGTACAGTTCTATTTCGAAAATCTGTATCTTCTATGTGTTAATGCCCCATAATTAGATGGGCTTTATTTTTTTTAATTTTAATTATATTTTATTTAACAGTTTAATAAATAATAAATAATAAATAATCGACGTAATATGTTTGATTCATTTTTTTACTAAATTATTAAAGCTTTATTTATGCTATTTTGAGATAAAATTCGAAAATTAAATTTAATGTTCTGGCCAGAGAGATGTTAATATGATTCTTGTCACCAATATTAATATATGAAGCAACACATTTAAAAAAATCTTGACAACTTTGAGAATATTTTCTTTACTTTAATTTTAATGTATCTTTACTATTGAGTAAGAAATGACTAAGTCGCTAATAACTACAAATCTTTCTGTAGAAAGAAGTGAAATATGTAATAATGAGTTATTCTATTAGAGAATTTGAACAATTTTGGGACCATTCAATAAATTATTATTTTATTGTCAGAATGTGCATCGTCTATATCAGGGTGGCCAACCCGTGACCCGCGGGCCACATGCGGTCCGCCTTGAGCACTTTTCCGGCCGTGAGATTTATTAAAAGTTTACACAATATATTTATTTTATAATGGCCAAAGTAGTAAAAACCAATTTATTAAAAAATACATTATTTTTGCATCCTTATACTCAAATATTAACTGTCGAAATTATGGGAAAAAATTAAATTTGGATTTTGAAATAATATTCTGGCGCAAACAAATATCGCACTAGTAAAATAAAATTTTTAATGCTTTCATTATTTTTTTCCTTTTAATGTTAGATATTTCTTTACAATGCGCATTTAGTATCATTATTATTCTAGTATCTATGTTCACATGTTAGAATAATAGTAAACACAATAATAATAGCTCAGCATGTTTCAATTTTTCACTCCAAAAAAATGTCAATAGTTTGTCTAAATCTAATATTCGGATATATAATTTTATCTGCTGCCCGCGGGGTGAGGATGTATTTCCACAGTGGCCCGCAAGATCATTTGGGTAGCCACCCCTGATCTATATAGTAGAATATCATTAAAGGCCTTAATATATTTTAACGAAAATTCAAAATTCCCAAAAGAAACTGATAAATAAAGTTTATACTCAACATTGGAAACATCGCTAAGGCGAGTAATAATGCGATAAAAATATTGAAACAGCAGATTTCCATCTGCTGTTTCATAAATTTTATTAGAATTTATCTTCTGAATCGTTAACATTATAGTAACCATAACAACAAATATATCATCATCATGATCCTTGAAACAATATTGTAATTGCTATTAGGTATATATATATATATATACATATTATATATATATATAATATTATATATATATATATGCCTATACATAGGTATATACATACATACATACATATATATATATATATAATTAAGTGATCATTATCATCTTCGATATTAAAAACTGCAATAGATGTAATTTTGAATTTTTGAATTTTTGAAAAATAATATAAAAATTGACTATATTTCACATTTTAAAATTTCTTACTTAATTGCAAAATTGAATATTTTTCAGATTTAATTGTCAAAATCCCAATCGTATAAATCAACAATCTCAAACCATATAAAAACCAATCCAACATAATACAGTTATTTGTTAAATTTTTATCCTGAGCACGAACCGACACACAAATACAGATTCTATTGCCTACTTGAGATTAGATTAGTCATACAACTGCTGTGATTCTCCTTTCATTAAAACTATTCTTCGTCAACAGTTGTTTGCTCGTCCCACGAAAAGCCAGATTTATTTGGGAAAAAGGTTGAGCATAAATAAAAGGAAACCTTTCCTGAAAAGGAAATCCTTTCACTTCTTCTGTGTCGAAGGTATTTAAATGTCATTTCTTCTTTTACTCGGCGTTCAAGTTAAACCTCTGTCATCTAGACTCTGCTTTCTTGCAAGAAAATGGCAGAAACAATTACTCCTGAACTAAGAAGTATTTTGCCGGATCTAATTGGCCCTTTATTTCCAAATTTGTGAAGACATTATCCTATTTAGGCTTTTGGAGACTTTGATAAGTTTTATCCTTTATATCACTCGAATAATTATTATCTTTCCTGTATGTTTTATCTAATATCTTATTTTTGAAAATGAATCAGAATTATACTGATAGGAGATAGAATACAAATAAAAATACTTTTTGTATTATTGAATGTCTATAATCATATAAATAATATGTATAACTTTATATACAAATGCATTATTTATATGATTATATAAATAATATAGAAAGAATCTGTATGGCGTAAATATATAAATATTTTGTGTAATTTTCTATATATCTTCTGTATAGCTAGAAATGAATAATAATAATAATAATTTATTAGAATATTTTACTATATTAATACTGGGCCTGGCCGAGTAGTTGATGCTCTGGCGCGGTTTCGGGTTCGGAATCCACTTTAAACAGTAGATCTCGGTATCATTACACATGATACCTAATATCTGCTATCAGATTTGAGAGACAGGTTATTCTCATTATTGCAAACACTAATTGCATGTATTATAACTACCCACAAAAAAAGATTGTCTGTTGTCAAATTGAGTGATGGGTTTATTATATATTTTCAAATAACAAACATTCTTCTCTCATGGGAACGAAATGCCAAAAATCTTCTCGTGAGAAAAAATTTTACAATATATATAACATGTAATGATATATATGTAATGTGATAATGTTTAACTCTGTTATTAATTTTAAGGATTTATCAACTATTTTTTAATTTTCTTCCTTATCTTATATAGATTCAAACACATCATTATCATTTTCAATGTTAGAAAAGTGCAACGGATATTATTTTGCATTTTTAAAAAATAAAATAAAATGGCTATTTTTCACAGTTTGGAATTTCTGATTTAATTGCAAAAATTGAATATTTTTCAAATTTATTTGTAAAAATCATAATAATATAAATCAATAATCTCAAATCATATAAAACCAATCTAACAATAGGCAGGTATTTGATTAATTTTCTTCCTGAGCACGAACAGACACACAAAAACATTCTCTATTGCCTACTTGAGATTAGATTAGTCATATAACTGCTGTGATTCTCCTTTCATTAAAACTATTCTTCGTCAACGGTTATTTGCTCGTTCCACAAAAAAAGCTACATATATTTGGGAAAAGTTTGAGTATAAATAAAAAGGAAACCTTTTCCTGAAAAGGAAATCCTTTCACTTCTTCTGTGTCGAAGGCAATTAAATGGCATTCTTCTTTTAGTCCGTCGCTCAAGTTAAACTTCTGTCATCTAGACAAGAAAATAATAACACTGGCAGAAACAATCACTCTTGAACTAAGAAGTATTTTTGCCGGATCTAATTGGCCCTTTATTTCGAAATTTATAAAGGCATTATCCTATTTAACCTTTCTGAGACTTTGATAAGTTTTATCCTTTATATCACTCGAATAATTATTACCTTTTCTGTAGCTTTTATCTATTATTAAGCTTATTTTTTGGAAATAAATCAAAATGATACTAATAGAAGATAGAATACAAATACAAATGCTTTTTGTATTATTAGATAAATATAATCATATAAGTAATGCCTTATTTATACGATTATATGAATAATATATAAATATATATATAGCTTCTGTATAAGTAGGAAATAATATGAAGATATTAGTATATATATATTATATATATATATGTGTGTGTGTGTGTGTGTATGTGTGTGTGTTATTCTATATAAGGTAAGGAAGAAAATTTAAATAGTTTATAAAGTATTCAAATTAATTAGAGAGTGATCATTATCATCTTCAATGATAGAAAAGTGCAATAGATGTTATTCTGAAATATTCAAAAATAATATAAAATAGACTATTTTTCACAGTTTGAAATTTCTTATTTAATTGTAAAAACTGAATGTTTTTCAGATTTAATTCTAAAAATCACAATCAGATAAATCAATAATCTCAAACCATATATCAATCTCAAATCCATATCAAAACCATCTAACATAAAGCAGGTATTTGTTTAATTTTCATCCCGAGCACGAAACCGTCACACAAATAATACATTCTCAATTGCCTACTTCAGATTAGATTAGTCATACAACTGCTGTGATTCTCCTTTTAATTAAAACTATTCTTCGTCAACAGTTATTTGCTCGTCCTACGAAAAGCTGGATTTATTTGGGAAAAGGTTGAGTATAAATAAAAGGAAACCTTTTCTGAAAAGGAAATCCTTTCACTTCTTCTGCGTCGTAGGCAATTAAATGGCATTTCTTTTTTTAGTCCGTCGTTCAAGTTAAACTTCTGTCATCTAGACTCTGCTTTCTTGAAAGAAAAATAATAACACTGGCAGAAACAATTACTCCTGAACTAAGAAGTATTTTGTTGGATCTAATTGCCTCTTTTTTTTCCAAAATTTATGATGGCATTATCCTATTTAGGGTTTCTGTGACTTTTTATCCTTTATATCCCTGTAATAATTATTACCTTTTCAGTAGGTTTTATGTACTATTTATCTTATTTTTAAAGATAAATCAAAATTATATTATTTGAAGATAGAATGCAAATAAAAAATACATTTTGTATTATTAAATATCTATAATCACATAAATAATATGTATAGCGTTATATACAGAATATATTATTTATGTGTAGCTTTATATACAAAATGCATTATTTATATGATTATATAAATAACCTGTATATTTTTATTATATAAATATTCTCTCTATAGTTTTCTGAATAGCTTCTGTATAGCTATGAAGAATTATTACTATGAAGGAATACTATGAAGAATTACTATGAATAATTATTTAATATAAATCTAAAATCTAACAATTGATAGTAAATGTCAAAAATACAACTTTAAGCGAGAAAGAGCATTTGAATATTTTTTAAAATATGTCTTTCATTCAAATTTTTATATAGCAATAAAAAATAAAGTGTTAAAATTTCGAAAACGGAAAAGCTATAAAAATAAATTAATTAGCAAATTTCTAAAATTTCGACGCTATTTTCCATTTCCTAGTTTATTTAGAAATCGTGTTTGCCACTTCTCTACGCCTCAAAAATGTTTGAAGTAAATTTGTTGTAGTTTTCGACTTGAATTTAATGTTTATTTATACATATATTTAAAAGAAGAATGTATGCAGGATGTTTTTAATAAATAGAGTTTATATATTTCATTTCTTTGAAATTATAATTTTATTATCAATTAATAGTTAATATTTGTGTCTAGACACAAATTTCACTTTGAGAATTTAGAAAGACACTGTATAAAATTATGATTTCAAGTGTGTAACAAATATTTTAGGAAAAACGCTCAATTTCGTCTTTGAATTTGCCATTAGTGATACTTTTACAATTTTTTTTTTACTTATGTTGAAAATGTTCCTTTTTATTTCGTAATTGTAAACGTGTATTAATAATCAACTCATTGAAGAATTTTCAAATTTAATAACAGAGAGTTAATTAAATAAATAAAAAAATATTTTTAATAATTAAGTCAAATTAAATAATAAATTATTTTAAAAGTAGTGAAAAGTTTTGAAAAAGAAGCATAAAACAAATGACAAGACTTCAATTTCAAGAAATCATTCGAAAAAAAAAAAAAATAATTGACCCTGTTTTAAAAATTTTTGGTGATATATTTGTAATTGACCTAACTAATTGTAGAGCCATAGTTTCTAAATAGTGAACAAATAAACAATATAGATTAAATATGAACAAATAGCATATTGAACAATCAAAATTAATTGTTAATCATTCATAAGTTTATATGAATACTTAAAAAGTACATAGCATAAATATGAATGCAAACTGTTCTATTTATAATTGGAAATTCAGCACTTTTTATATAAATTTTAAAATTATTTTGTATGTCAATTTTTATTTCACTAATGGCTTTTGTATTAATTACTTGTAGTTTGTCAATTGTCAACTATATTTTTTAAACGGTCAGTTATTTGAAATAAATTAAAGAAAACAACAATTAGAAGTGTCTTATTTTGTGAAATGTGATTTTTATTGCATTTAATTTTTAATTTTTAAGTATATTTATATTATTAAATTTTATATTTAATTAACTTGAAACTTATTTACTAACCTATTTTTATTTAGTGCTGTTGATATACAATGTTGTTCCTGTTTTGATTGTATATTTGTATATTTTTAAAACTCAAACCCAGGGGTTTTAATAAATTTTTCTAAAGTTGATATCCAAATTTGCAAACGATAATACAAAATTATACGTCTAGTGATTTTCTAAAAACAATTGCATTTTTTTACTTGTCCAATACAACAGGAATTGTATCTTAGCCTTCTGAAAACAACTATCCAATAAAAATAAGTTATAATCAATATAATTGTGATGTTGAACTATAATGATCGTAGATGCAAGTAAACTTTATTTGATTTATATTTATTTTTATTAAAGTTTAGCTATACCCCAGGTATATCTTTATCAAAAAGAAATATGTTTATAAAAACGTAGGATGTTAGTGGATATCAAATGGAAATTAAAATAAACAACTTAAAAAAAACACAGCAACAGATTTTGCTAAATGCAAGAGTATTTTAAATTTTATCTTCTTAAAATTCAAATGGTAATTGAATGACTTTTTTAACTATTAAATCCCATCTTTAACTATCAAACGGCTTTAATAAATTATATTTAACACAATGGCTTTGAATATATTTGAAAACTTTGTCTAGATATTTTGTTCGTGCATCTTTTACTGTCATCTGATTGACTTGTCCAAAAGTACGCATCGATAAATGTCACGTGACATCTGCTCACTGCATTAAAGTCCTAAGAATATTAAATGACGTCAAAAAAGTTTGACAACTGTCATTTTCAAGTTGATGTTTGGAATTCGATTTTTAAACTTCTCCGAAGAATGTCAGAGTGGTGTGCTTCTATAATCTTGTTTAAATAATGCCATGGATAGTGCTTTGTTCACAAAGTATCAACATATTCTTGAGATATATGTTTAAAGAAAATTGTTTGCAGTTTATTGGTTAATACATAAAATAAAAATTAAATAAAAATAACTGTGTGTTTTAAAAATAACAATAATATTAATAATATATTAAGTTGTACTTACATCATCATCATCGGTGGCGCAACAGCCCATGGTGGACATATTTCGAGACAGGAGCTGTTATCCTTTACTGCGTAGGGTTATCAGCCCAACGCCCAACAATGATAGTAGACAGGTTATACCATGTTACACTACAAACCATGTTCCATTATAAGCATCCATGGCATGTTAGACCATGTTACACTACAAACATTCATGGCACCGCCGGGACTTGAACCGAAAACCTGTGGTACTGAGCACCAATTACTCCGCCATCAGTCCCCCGTAAGATGTACTTTAACGTGTATTAATTTTACTAAAACATTTATTCTAAGCAAATATAACGATGAACAAAAATGTTTACTAAGAATACTTTAATTTTCAATACAACTATATTCTTTAGACAATACAAACAACTATATTCCTTAGCCCATACATACAACTCAAACTACAAAAATTAAGGATTGAGTATAATCTTGCAAAATCCTTTAAACACTATTTGGTATATATCTGAAAAACATCAATCTGTATTATATTAGTATTTAAATTTCTATTTTAATACACAAACATATAGTCAAATAACAACTTAATAAAGGACAATAACTCTCAATTTAGAAACTCAAATCTTCGAATTAGTTTCAACCATGTGTTTGTAATTTCTATTTGTAAATTTATCGTGTTTTAATAATAATATAATATTTATAATAGTATAGTATAGTATTTTAATATTCAATTATAAATTTGTACATAAAATGTGAAAATTATATTCAATATTAAAATACCTAAAATACAGATTAACACTAAAATATGTACAATAAAGTATTCGTAATGTCTTTAATATCTAGTTAACAATTAATTACACCCAATCAACTGCAATTAAAAAGACTAATGTCGGTAAAAATATATAATTACAGAGAACAAATATACATTAAATTTTATAGTTTATATAAAACAGTATTTTATAAAGATGTCTACTTTGACTCGACTATGATAAATAAACAGCGACGAATATGGGAAGTTTGGAAGAATCATTTTAGTTAAAATTGATTTTCGTTCATAAAGATTGTATTCAAAATATTTTGCGTGTGTCCTACTCATTAATGAGCTGCTGAAAGAAAACTATAAATAATTAAAAAGGGCGTTTCCTGTACGTGAAGAGTAATAATTCACATTGATGTGGTTAAAGTAGATTATAATAATTTTGTTCAAATACGCATGATAATTATGTAAAAGTGTGTACACTAATGGATAACAATTTTCGAAGAAACTTAATTTCTGGCATATATATATATTACTGGTGATTATTAACCCATTATCCCCAACAACATTGTTTACCAATTACGTTCATGAAATGGCCACTCTCTCAAAAAAAAAAAGGAGTAGTGTATGTGCGAAATTCCTCTATCGTTCCTCTGCCCCCAATATGCCATAGATGTTGAATTTGTTTCGGCTGGTGGCAAAATTTTTATTTATGTTGTTGTTCTAATGCATCTTTAAATACAGATAGTTATATTATACGATATCATCAAAACCTTTTGTGTAAGTGATTAAGCCAATATCATTTGCTAAATATTCACTGCAAAATTATCTACAATTTCTTTATTCAAACCAATTGAAAATAATTAAAAATAAAAATATCCAAATAATAACTAAAGAAATAATAACTATTAAGCAATATAAAAGTTAAAAGAAAGCTTTACGGTTTAAATATATGAAACTTATGAGGATTTAAATAAAATGCAGCCACGTGTACCTGGATTGAAATTTAATACAGCTATTGGTGAAACGCTAATCAGCCTTTCTCTGTTTAAAAGTTGAATTTAAAGCGTTAAAATCAACTTCTAATATCAAGCGTTTGCTATCTGAAGCGTTGAATCGATTGGTGTTAAAATTCGTACTACGCCTAACCCCATATAGCGCCAAGGCTGGGAAGAACTATTAAATAACTTTTGAAATAGCTAAAAAATCTTCTCTATCCAGAAAAGGTGACTCGAACTGGTGTTAAAAGTAGCCTATCCCTAATGATATCTGAGTGGGAGTTGAATGCGGCTAGTAAAGTATTCATTAATTATTCGTTGTGAGTATTGGAGTTGATTGCTAATGCTCGTCAACAATATGGACATGTATACGGATATGAATATGGATATGGATTATTTAGAATAAATTATCAATCACGTTAATATTTATGCCTGTAAACATTCTTGAATAAAGTTAATAGCCAGTCATAAATGTGATTTTTATCCATTCTACGTTTATATACATACATCTGACCACATTCATGTACATTCATCTTATAACAATCCTATTCATATACACTCGTCATACCACATCCACAGCAATATGTATCTGTCATCCTATCTATCCATTTACATATACCCTTATCCATATCTATCTATATCCATCATACAATATCCCTATCCAGGGCCTGGTGACCGAATGGCTAGGGCTCTGGCATTCGGTACCACAGGTATCGGGTTCAAATCCCGGCTTTGCCATGGGTGTTTGTAGTGGTTCGGAATCCACTTTAAGCCGTAGGCCCCGGTCCTAATAGGATCGTAGAGCGCTGCGGGAGCATTGTTACTCCGCGTCCGTAACTTACCCCTGGGTAATGCAAAGTGAGTAACATAGGTGCAGCCCTTATGGCGAAAGATCATGGTCTATTTGCCAGCTGCATTAGAAGAAATAAAATATCCATATCCAGCTATATCCATTATACGATATCCATATTCAAGTATATTCATCATACGATATCCATATTCGTATATCCATATCAATATCCATAAAAAGATGTTGAAATGAGAAAATTTCAAATCAGAAAAAAAAAAAAACATTAGGGTGTAAGGTACTAATTAAAGTATACTTAAGCTATAAAATATAATTATAAAATATTGAAGTAGACTAAATAGCATAGAATAGTCAACATTCACTTGAAAGTAATTCAAAGTGATCACAATACAGCAAAAGTACATAGCATAAATAGAAATACAAAACATGTTTAATTTGTTTAAAAAAGTGAACTAATTATTACTGATTTAATTATAGGAATGCATATAAAAATTATTTTTATTGAAAGAAATGTGTATTAATTATCTGTATTTTTCAACAGTAGTATCTGTATTTTTTTAACAAATATATTTATAATATTTACAGATTACAGCATGGTCTATTTTAATACATGGGGTATAAAAGTATGTGGGCTATGGCACATAGTGACTTGTAATTAAGTGCAAGATTCATTAACTTCCTATTTTTGCAATGACAAGCGGTTATTTGTAACAATTATACTGTTCGCAGAAAAAAAAAACATTTGTTTTCGACATTGATGAATGATTATAATACGCTACTAGAGTTATCAAAAGGTAAACAACTTTCAAAGCAATTAGCACACATCATAATTAATTCTTAGTTAAAGCCAAAAGTTTTATTTTTTAGTTATTTCTCGAAGTCATATTTAACAACACATTTTGTCATTTATGAAATTCGAGAAAATAAAGCAGATAATTGAGCAGTAATTATAACAATTCATCTCTATGTAGGTACTTGAAGTAAAATAAAAACCGATCAAAAGTAAAAAGCAATTTCGATTTCTATCATGCTAATAGATTGTTGGTTTGTGTACTTTTTACAATTACTACCCATCACTACCCATTAATTCATGTAAAACTCACAAAAAAATAAGCTGGCATGATGGCAATTGGCTAACACTCTGGCCTTTGGTATCACAGGCTCCTAAATAACACACAATTTACAAATATCTACTGACTAGTATATTACTTAATTAGTATTTCGATTTATTAGTAGTTCGGCATGTCACAAATATGATCAAAATCAATCTTGTTTTTGAAATCAATGGCCGTAATGCAAGTATCAAAAGGAACTGATTAGCTGATTAATTTAATGTTATAAAACAATATCAGTAATCCTAATTTAATATCTGCTAAATGCTAATATCTCCTGAATGCTGTTATGTTAATTTAATACTGCCAGAGTGTTAATAATGCTAAATTATTATCTCATAAAGCAATGTTAATAAGTTACAAACTAATGTTAATATGTAGGAGTGATGTATTAGTAGTCGATATGTACAATATATTCGGTCGGCATAGGACAAGTTTCATTTTCATTGCTGCAGGACTCGTAGTGAATTATTATTCAGTAGGTTTTAATGAAAAGAATGTATGAATGAATTGCATGTTAGCTTTCTTTACTGAAAAACTCAGTTTGAAACCTGGCAAGCGAGGTCGAATTGAAAGTTACAGTGTCCACGCCGGGGATAAGCCGATGAAATCAAAAATTGCAATGTCCTTTCGTTGAGTTGGGGTGGAGAGGGTTTACTCGATGAGCTAATTTAAGTTGGTATTGGTGAATTCCTCAGTTGCCAAATGGTATCCCTTAATTTACAAATTGAGTTGGCATACACCAAATGGTAAATTGAGGAGTTAAATTCAGAAATGTTTAAAAATTAGGGTTAGCTCTCCTTCATTGCGATGAGGTTATTCTGACTCATATAAAATCAATATCAGAGATTTTATGTCTTTTTTTTCAATTCCCTCTATTAGTTCACACTCTCCCTTTATATATATTGTTCAGATTTTCAGTAGTTAATAAAATAATTTTTTCCCATCCACTTAAGTTCTTAAAAAAATTATTTGAACTTGTAGTTGATGACACTTGATGTTAATACAGTTTTTCAAATATTAATTCATTAATTAAATTTAATTAATTAAATTTTAGCTCTTTTAGATTTAAATTGCATGTATCTACCAACAGATGGCACAGATGTAACAGTAAAATTTCAACTCTAAATGAAAACCTTCCTTTTCCATTCAATTCCTACTATTAGTTCACACTCTCCCTATATATATTTATATATCTTGTCCAAATTTTCAATCGTTAATACAATACTTTTTATTGTTTACAGTTACTACAATAATATTAATTTTAAAACAACTTAACATATGTATTAATTCCTTGAAAGAAAATTAATAATCACATGGAGTTTATTAATGAGGTTTTAAAAAAAAAAAAAGAAATAAATTGCATTACAACGTTTCAACTGATTTCAACGTTCATCTTACAGAATCAATCCAAAGCAGTTTCGCCTGTACAAAATAAACAAATTGTTGGAAGTGCCTTAAGATAAGAGAACGAGGAAACAAGACCTAAATCTCTGGCGAAAGTGTGTGGGAAAACTACAGATAATTGGATGGGATTGATTCCCAATCTGCTATTCGTAGTGGATTTATAGAGCTCTTCATTAATCATTGAAGGGCAACGAGATTCAGAGTATTAGCATGATTGCAAACTACTGCTATTCCTCATCTAAACTACTACTTAAGTAATGGAGTTTCTTTTCTTGTTATTAGGATAAGATTTAGTGAGATAAGTTCTAATATTTTCACAGAATATAAACGAGGTTTCATGGGAAGTATTACATAATAAATATAAAATTATATAATCTTATTACTATCAAGATTTAATTAAGAAAATGCATTGATTTTTCATATAGTTTGAATTAATAATAATGTAAATAATTTCTGACAGATGTCGAGGAAAAATTCACAATTTTACAAAAGACTTTAAGGCATTTATTTGCATTTGAGTACATATAATAGAAAATTTAAAATCTTGCATCGGGAAGTTCAAATGTAGATAGGACATGTTAACACGCACTGTTACAATCTCGAGTTAATTCATTTCTAAAAATAAGGACTTCAACTCATCTTCTGCATGATACATTTTGTTTTGTTGGACGTCAGTGGTTCTCATGTTCAACTTATGTATGCCGCAACACTCCACCGACAGGCAATGATGATATTGAATTCTGGAAAGATTTTAATTGGTTTGGTTCGTCGCTGTACGGTCATTTTGTGCACACTGTAGGCTAATTAGACCGGGACCTAAAGTTTAAGGTGGATTCGAACCACTCACAAACGGAAAGATTTTAAGGATAATTGTCCTACAGTTATTTGTCATATGGGAGAAAATTCTTAAAAATTCCTATCCAGTAACCTTAATGTGAGACACTTTACACACGTTATCACCATTGTATTCCCTTGTTTTCTGAAAGCAGAAGGTATGGGATGACTCCATGGAATCCACATTACAATTGGGCCACAAGTTAAACTTTTCATTTCTTTCGTACAACATTTTTTTATTTATCTCTCCTTTTTCCAGCATAACGATTTCTTTGGTGCTCATAATCTGATCTTTCTTAATTTATAATGATTTGATGATAATATGAGTGTATTTATTTGCAAGTATTAACAAGTGATGTACAAGTATTTTAAGAATGTTTCAAATGGATTTGAATTGAATTCTATTATAACAAAGAAATAATAGCACAGTATTTGTATAATCATAATTTTTCTACATTTCTTTACTACCTTATTTTCTTTTATTGTGATAACTACTTAGCATTGATCATTCTCTACTTGCCTCATTTTTCAGTATTCATTCATGTGAATATGCATGTGCAAAATTAATAATTAATAATAACTATTTTTAGTCTTTATCTAATATATATAAGAGGTTTATGATAAAAGACTATGGAGTTGTTTTATTAGAATTATATATAGTAGTATTTTTGCTCTTATTCTTATTAAAATAAGATTTATTCATTATTATTTGCTTTTTCTTTGGTTTAGAATTAATGTACATTTCATTGGCGCCACAGTCCCATGGTGGGTTAAGGCCGTCTGCCTATTGGCATATTTCGAAAAAAGATATGTTGTTTTCTTTTTTTTTTTTTACGCTGTAGGGTTATCGCCCTCCACCGAACTTGTCATAATATACAAGGTCATATGGTTTACAATGGATTACGAACCACTATAAACATCCGTGGCACCGCCGAACTGGAATCCGAAAAATGCCAGAGCATTAGTCACTCGGCTCAGAAATAACGTACACTACAATTATTTATATTTCATTATCATAAATATTTTAGTTGACAAAGACTATGACTGATTGATGTAGATTATTAGTTATTAAAGATAGTTTAATTGTATAACAATAGTAGATACTTGCTCTATTATTTTTACCACAAGCTTCAGGTTCGAAGCCTGGCAGGGGCATCGATGTTTGTGAGTGTTTCGCAATCAACTTTAAACTGTAGGTCCCGGTCTGTTTAGCCCTCGTGTACACAAGATGACCGTAGATCGATAAACAAAACCAGAAACCTACCTATTTCAGAATTACAGTAATTGTGTTAATAACGTAAAGCTTGATTCATGGTTTAATGGTAACATTCGCAGCTGGTGGATGAGAATGTGCAGGTGGAAATTTTCCTGACAGCATGATTGCTTCCAGTTGCAGTCATTGATTTCTAAATTAAGGAAATACAATGTCGATTTCTGATTCTATCTGTAGTGAGGCTACTTTGAGGGGATTGTCTTGGTTTATCGCATATGACTCGCCAATTTCGGGACAGTTACATATTCCTTTCAGAAAGCATGATTTCTGCATCCCATCGTTTAACTACTTTTACATACATGAAGAAGACGATATAAAACACAAAGAAGACACATAAAAAGAAAACTCATGGAAATAATATTTTTTTATTATCGTTACATTCATCCTCATCGATGGCACAATAGCCCGATTCGCAATAGCCATGGCACAATAGCCACAATAGCCCCAAGGTCGTCTGCGTACTGGTAGATTTCGAGACAGGTGATGTTTTTGATTTGACGGGGTAGTGTTGTCAGCCTTACGCCCACTAGTCATATTAGACAGGGACCTACAGTTTAAAATGCAAACCACAGCAAACATCCATGGTAATGCCGGACTCGAACCTGAAACCTGTGGCACCGAGCGCCAGAGCGCTAGTCACTCAGCCATCGGACCCTTATACTTATATCATACATTAATTAAGTATATTCAATACATAATATTCATTTTCATTCCCTGAGTTATATTTAACATATATATTTAGTTAAATTTTCTTTCTCAGAAATTTATTTTCAAATTTAAATTCTTACTATAACATAACAATAAGCCAAAATGTTATTTCTCATTTTCATTTAATCAAATCATGATATTTATAGTTCTCCCCATACAAAAATGAGTTTTTATGTGCAAATCTCACATTTATCATTCTTTCTATCATAACAAGTAAATAAATAAATCTCACACTTTTATTGAAGATGGAAATGGATCTGAGAAATCCATCTCATCAGAGTTGAAATCAAAAGAAGCTCAATATCTCATAAAAAATTACCTGAATAGACGTGAAACCTGAATAGTTTATCGCATTTAGATTGCGTCATCTGTCATTAAGGAGTCACTGAGTACTTGTATATCTGATGAGATTCCATCCCTTTTCCTTGATAAACGCATTCGCAGTGACTGATCATAGAGTTATCTCAGCAGTGATTTCTGTCGTTTTTATTACCGTTTCTAGATAACCAAGTATTCAAACGAACCATCCATTCTCCTATTCTTCATATTATTTTACTATCTCTTGTAGAGAAGTGATAAAGTATGTGAATAGGCTGAGGGCTATCTAAAAACTAACATGGAAGTTTCTGTAGATATAATGCATAGAGAAAATCTAAAGTTATGAGAGTTTTCCAATGTTATGTTAAAATTTACCACTACGTACTAGATGTTAATAATTTTGCACTATATTGTATCATTACTGTATTATTATTTTGCACTTTATTGTATCATTACTGTATTATTATTTTGCACTATATAATTCAGTTCGGTACAGTAGGGATTTGATTGTATCGTATATTGTGTATCGATTAGCGTGTATTCTGAAACCGTACAATGAAGTGTATTTGATTATCGTGTGTCGATTATCGTGTATTGTGAAACAGTACAGTGAAGTGTATTTGATTATCGTGTATTGTGTTATCGTGTATCGTATTATTTGATGTATCGTGTTTCCAACTGATATAGCTCGATTCAAACTTCACGATAGGTATTCAAAATAAAGTTATCGCGTCTATGATAAAGATGATCATAATATCTATAAGCTGGAACGTGTTTTAACTGGACTGAGGAGGAAAATACAACCTCTCTACATCCCTGAGGGGGAGGGGTTCGTTTCAGATTGCTTTGGTTTAAACAAATCCAGCATCAGTTGAGATGATGACAACCTTTTTTCTGTCATCCTAGTCAGCTTCAGTACTTCATCACTACAATATTTTTCCAAAGTGGTCTGTCATTTTATGGAGATACCACCATTTTAACCGATCGACTTTGGTCTCTAGTGCCACTTCCATTTAGTAAGAACACCCTCATATTGGCTTTATTTTGATATATTGTAACTTTATAATAGACATATTGACATATTTGACAATTTTAACATATAATAAGAGTTATAGTAGCAACACGCGACATAAATTTCTACAGTGAAGTCGGGGAAAGTTAATCCTTTAATTATATTTGGCCTTCAAGAAAATTAATTAATATTTTAAGGAATACGTTAACTTTCAATTTTCGTAAACATCAGATATTTGTCGACGCAGACACTCATACCAGAACAATATAATGCTCCCATATACAGTAATTAAAACAAGTTAGCCAAATATTTCATGCTATAAAATAAAAATAAAAACATCAATGTGAAATACAAATATTTATATTCAACAGAATTTGCAGAATATCTTAATAAATCTTTTTTATCTGTATAAGTTTTTATAGTTCCTGCCATGTAAAAGAGGTACTCAGTTTAACGAATAAATAAAAGCCAACGAATATAAGTCAACAAATATAAGTCAACGAATATGTTAGTAATATTAACTTCATAACACCATCATCATCATTTAAGGAGTCAACAGCCCATGGTGGACCAAGGCCGTGTGGTTACTGGGCAGATTTCGTGACAGGAGATGTTATCTTTCTACGGGGTAAGGTTGTCAGCAGTATTCTCTACGGTCGTATGAGATTGGCACCTACAGTTTAAAGTGGATTCCGAACCCCTACACACATCCATGACCCCACCGGAATTCGAACATGAAACCTGGGACACCGAGCGCCAGAGCGCTAAATATCATAACAGTGTGAATTATTAGCGCAACTTTTGTTCCCATTTCTTCACAATTAGACACATGGGGTGTAAATGCTGTAAGTAAGAACAATTGAATAAAGTTCATACTTAAAGTTTTAAGTAAAAAAAATTAAATAAAATACTTTAATGAAAACTATCCAATTGTTTAATTGTATATTAATATCTGAGTTATAATATGAATCTCCTTTTAATCATATAATTAGATTAATCTAACATTATCCCTGCAAAGTATACTTTGATAACTACTACTATCCCCTCGAAGCTTAAATTTTTCAGGAGTTTGTAAAGTAAGCAGAAAAAATGCAATTCACACGATAAAAGTCATAAAATTTTATAAAACGTGTATCTTGTTCAAGATCGTTTTTTACTCTTATTTTTGATTGCCTTACCTAAAATGTTCCCGCTTTTTTTTTCTTTCATTTAAATCAATTTTAATTTAGCCTAAGAACATTTTTCAGAATTCTTTGAAATAAAATAAATGTCATAAAAAATGCAGTAAGCGTTCTTTAAAAATAAATGTCCTCCATTTCAATGCTATTATCTGTTACGAAGACATCGGAATGTATTCTAATAAGAAAAAAAAAAGGACAACAGTTTAAAGAACAGATTTTTCAAATCGAAAGACTCTTAAAAATAAAAAATAAAAACATTTTAAGGATTTGACTGCATTGCAGTAACTTGAAACAAAGTTTCAAAAATGTTTGTAGTTAATAATAGTATATAACCATAAAATTTTTAGTTTTATAATGTAAATTTAAAACGACTAGTAAATTATAAACTTTGTTTCTCTTCTTAGAAATGTTTAAGAGGGAAAAATATTTGCATGAGTGCGTCTAACGGGACAGATATCCCATGAACAATCTATTCATAGAAAATTCATGGAAGGACAGGGGGTAGCTTCTGTTGGGATGGAGAATCAGTATGTAGAAGTCTAACTTGACTCCATGGCGCTCTATAGTCCTATGAGACAGGGATTTACTGATTAAAGTGAATTCCGAACCACTACACACATCCATGGCACCGCCGAGTCTGGGAGCTGAAATAGCTGTGGTACCGAGCGCTAGCCACTTGGCTATCAGGCCCGTAATACAGAAAGTAAATGCAAGTATTCACAGGCAATTATTAACACACAGCTCCTCAACAATTGTTTGGGTACTTTAAAACGACAATTAGAAATTGCGATTGAATGACTGTTGTCAAATAGGAACTCATGTTTACCTTTGTCACAATTTGTTGAACTCATGTCAATATCAAAGGAAACTCATGTTTGCCTTAGAAGTAAGGAAGTCTGTTCTGTATAATTCTGAATTAAAATCAAGCAAATTCAGAATTAACAACTGTCATTGATTTTTATATAACCTTAAAGCTTAAGGGACTACCTGTTTAAATCAAGCTTCTAGTAAATACTGAATATATTAGTATTTGATCTCTAGGTTCATATTATCCCATTTTGCATTTATCTAAAAATTATTTTAGCCTTCCTTTTACAACTTTTAAGTATCTCCATTTTTTTTTTTGAAGTAATTATCCTATTTTTAAAATGCACATGTATTAATATATATGAATGTAATCTGATTTTTTATAACGCACTCTATCTTGTTTTCGAAATAGAATTAAGATTGCAATAACTTTTATTCTTGTAATCTGTAACTTATTTAATGAAAAGGTATTAAATTTATAAATGTAGTCGTGCAAGTACAGGATTCCCCCCGTTTGGGAGGCAATTTGTTGAAGATGCGTGTCGTCGTTAGTTTGTGCATCTGGAACGGGGTGGTCGAATCGAAGGCACAAGTCGAAGAACATAGTGGGGCCTGCTGGCCGAGTGTCTAACGATTTGGCGCTCGATATCATGGGCTCCGGGTTCGAATCCCGGCGGTTCCATGGATGTTTATAGTAGTTCAGAATCCACTTTAAGCTGTAGGTCCCGGTCTCATAAGACTGCAGAGCGTCACATTGCCCATTCAGACTTCTCACCCACATCATTTCCAGACTGTAAAGTGGCAACTCAGCTCTAGGCACAGTGATGCGATGTGGTGTATTAGTAGTAGTAGTAGTCCAAGAACATACAGATTTATTTCGACACGCACAAGTACCTCATTTACATACAAATAATACATAGCATATATCTATTTTAAAACATCTAATTACACATTTGTAGAATGATTCCACTTTTAGCTCTTGAGCTTGAGAGCTCGTAACTAACGGCAGCGAGTGTTTTTGCCGTACATCCTTTCGGGTGAGAGATTTCATGCCTACTGACGATTTCTTCTGTACGCCGCAAGGGCCGCTCTTGCAGTGCGTGGGAGGAAACATTGTTGCGTAGGTGGAACCACGGTTACATAAATATAATATTAATTCAATGAAATTTGCTTTCAGTTTAAAGCAAAAGCGTAAAACAGAAAACTAATATATTTTACTAACTAGATAAAACTATATATAAACTAATATTGTTTTTTTGCGAAAGCTTTGTTGACTTTAAAAAATTAAATCAGTGTTTTGAAACAGAAATTATGTTCCATCATAACATCCCTACTGTTTGAATTTTACTTATTTTCCATTGATTTATAATTTTTTATTTATAAATAAATGTTTACAATCAATTACGTACTTTTGAGAAAAATTGCTTTTAAAAAATTAATAAATAAAAATGTGCTTATTAAAATTAATAAATATCGCCTATCTTATTTTTTAAAACTTTAATCAACAACGTGATAAAAAAGTGTAAAAAATAATTTCGTTTAATTATTAAACAACTTACAATGTTTAAAACTTTAATTATCTCGAGCAAAAAAAAAAAAAAAAAAAAATCCTAAGTTTTTGTTTAAGTTTTCCTAAAAGATGTTTTCAAAGCGCTACAAAAACATTTGTTTTTCTTTTATAAAAGTCATTAAGCTAAAAATGAATGGTATTGTTGCATCGTTCTTAATGAGAAGCAAGAGTGTCAATATAATGCATTGTTCTTTTGCAAATATATTTACAGCAGCTTTTGAAATAAAATCCAACAAAGACTTTTTACTTGCAATAAGCCTTCTTCGTTAAAACAAAAGATCTGGTTTTGATTTTAAACCTGCCTTCTCTTTTTCTGAAAAGAATGAATATTCTTAAGAAGACTTTCTTCATTTGTTTAAAAATTTAAAAAAAAAACCAACATAAAATGAATCTTTACATTTGAAAAAAATAAATGATGTTTATTAAATATATTTATGGACTCATATGACAAGCATCATTAAGATATTTGTTATTCCACCACATATTAATATTTTATTTTTAATGGGAATAATCCAGAAATGACCAGGAACTTAGCACGAGAAAATCATTTTTAATCCAAGAAATATTTTCCGTTACTTTTACATGATTCAGTATACTCTATAAAAACGCCTTGTAATGTGCAAGTTGGACAACCAAATTGTCACTGGGTGTGATTGGGTTGAGCTACTTCAGGCACAAGTTTGAGAATTCCCAGCTTTATTTATACACGCACAAACATCCCACACATACAATATTTAAAACGTTTAAAGACAGATAATTATTGATTTGTAGAAGGACTCCAAGTCTAAACCGAAAACCCGAAAATCGGCTATGCGCAGAGGGGCGCGAAATATACTTCCTCTTTGGGTGAGAGTCTGTAAGCCAACGAATGTGCCGGGATGAGCTCGGGATGACAAACCATAAACTAAAGATTTCTCACAGGAACGCATGTTGCGCTGTATTTCCTCTCGGGTGAATGATCATCGAGGTCAACTGATCCTTTCTCCTAAACGCCAAAGGTGTACATTTTTGCCACCTTGTAGAAAGAATCACGGTTACAGTATTTCACTACTATGGTTATACTAATTGATACTCGGCATTGATATTTGTGATTTTTTTTTTTACAAATGATTCATAAGTTTTCTGTTATTTTACTTTAGTTATAAAATGAAATGTCTTAGTTAAGTTATTGTTTTTAAATTAAATGGCCTTTTCTTGCCTGAAAACTTTATGAACGAAGAAAACAGGTACAAACTTCTAACAATAAATATCACATATCGTAATTCTTAGTAATTTTATTTTTCGATGTTTTAATTAACAGAAATAAAGTTGCTTACAATGGAAACAAAGAGCTGTATAACAAAATGTTACATTACAAAAATAAAATTTTATTGTAAAAATTTTTTATTAAATTTGAATGTAATTTGTGTTATATATAACACAAATTATCAACATCATCATATCTACACTCATGTCCATAAATTAAGGATAATTCAGAATCACACAGAAATTGAACTCTAAAATAAAAATTTCACCTGTAGAATTATCACACACATCTTGAAGAAGAATATGCAAATTACAGGAAACCACCATATGCCGCGGATAGTACGTCACAATGACAAGAGTGTAAGAGAGGGGTATATAAGGAATGGTGGCAAAGAGGTAAAATGGTTCACAAGCGCTTTAAAAGTCTTTCCGTGCAATAACCGCATAGTTATGGCACAAAGGAAGCATTTGGATGATTTTTTTTACGTGGTAGAATTATCTGATGACTGGAATGTGGACGTACCCAGCTGGAAGTATCCGAGGAACTTGAATCGCCCAGAGTGTCATCTCCAGGCTTTGGCAACGATTCCAAGATGATAGTAACGTGAGTAGATGTTACAGCACAGGTCGCCCCCGAGTTACAACGCCGAATGAGGACCGGTATTTAGCAGTTACTGCCAAAAGAAACAGACGGAGCACAGCATCAGACCTGTCTCGTCAGCTCTCTTCAGCTACCGGAACGACAGTTTCAAGGCAGACCGTGTACAGACGCTTAGGGCACATTGGTCTATATGCTCGTAGGCCTGTCAGATGTGTTCCACTTACCGCAAACTCACTGCGATTAACCTGGAGTAGAGAGCATGCATTGTGGACACCGCAACAGTGGTCTTGCGTGATGTTTTCCGACGAGTCCAGGTTTAGTTTGGAGTCTGATTTTCGCCGGACTTTCATATGGAGAGCGCCAGGTACCCGTTACTACCAAGAGAACCCCATTGAACGACACCGTTACGGTGGTGCAGGATGGCTCGTTTGGGGGGGAATTATTCTTGGTTCCAGAACTGACCTGCATGTTCAGAGTGTAACGATGACAGGCCACATCTATCGGGATGTCATTCTGGAACAACATTTACGTTTGCTTCGGGGCGCCATGCGTGCTGAATTTCTGTTTATGGATGACAACGCCCGTCCTCACCGTGCAAACATTATAGACGAATGCCTTCAATTGTAGGATATCACCCGTATAGATTGGCCAGCATACTCACCAGACTTGAATCCAATAGAGTATGTGTGGGATATGCTTGGCCGACGAATTGCGGCCCGTCAACCCCCTCCCACCTGTCAACCGAAACTTCGGAGAGCATTGCTTGATGAGTGGTGTAATATTCCCCAAGATCAGATTGATAATTTGATACTCGGCATGCCTAGGCGTTGTAAGGCCTGCATTGCACCGTCCGAGAGTCATACTCCATATTAACCATCATACTAACCATGTTATACTGTTTTTTATAAATAGGTTCTTTTTTGAAATTTGCTCCAGGGAGTAAAAATCGCAATTTGTATTAATTATGTCAAACATATAGCATCTTTTTTGCTCTTTTACCTTTTGTTTAATAAATATACTTTACAAATAAGTCAAATTTGTTTTGCTTCGGTCTCTTTCTTTGCCTGAACTTCATTATCCTTATTTTATGGACGTGAGTGTATATAAATTTAAAAAGAATCTAAATCTAATCTAATAGTCTAATATAAACCTAATAATCTAGAAATATAAATTTCTAATGGTATAGGAAAAGAAAAGAATTTTGACTTGTAGAATTTGATTTATAAAAATAATCTTGATTTATTATTTGTAAATATGAGACAATAATAATATTTATATTTAGATGTAGAATAGGTTTAAAGATACAGTTTGATGAATTTATCAAATTCTAATTGGTATTCTATAAGGACTACGTTAAATTACGTCCGCACCCGATAACAAATGGACTGAACATAGCTTAGAAAAACGTTTCTATCCCTTGTACGAAATGGTTGTTCGTTGTTCTCTCGCATTTTGTAAATCAGGTTAAGGATGGCTTCGATAAGGTGAGCTTTGGCTAAGCATGAATTAGTCCTCCAACTATAGCGATTTTTCTTAATGATGGCTGATTGCTTTCTCATAACATGAGTTATTTTTTTTTTTTTATTTTTAAATTTATTTGTTTTCTATCAAAAAGTATTTTGAATTAAAAAAAATGCTCAAAAAAAAGATTTTGTGAAAACACGACAAACGTACACCATTCACAATGTTAGCTTAAAAATACTGTAAGATTTGCCACGCTTATCTTAGTTAAATAATTGACGATGTCTGTGATTTAAATGAGGAAGTTCCTAGAAATTTTCAGGTTCCTGCTTTTCGAACTCATTCTAAGTAAACGTATGAGAAAAAACGGATGCTTGAAAAAGCAACTTCGTGCTGCATTAATAAAAAAAAATTATAATTTTGTTTCCAGCATAAAAATATTTATGAAGATGAAATTCGGAGTTTTATACTTTTAATAGTTACACCACTAATATTACCATCAAACCAATTTTTTTGAAACATAAATTGCATTTATGTTACATATATTTTCTGTTTTTTCTTTTTGTAGTTTAAGTGTAAAATTAAATTAAAAAATAGTTAAAAAACGCCTTTTGAAACATACCTTTTCAACCATTTAATATGAGGACAGGTAATTAAATCATGTAATAAATGTCACGCTAAATATGTCACAGATTTGTTTTCTTCATAACGAAAAGGAATAACTTAAAACTATAAATATTATTCATATATATATATATATAAATATTATAATAAATATTATATATAAATATATATAAAAATATTATTATTATATATAAAACTACTATATATAAATATTACTATATATATATTACTATATATAAATATTATTCATAATATTTATATATAATTTTGCAATTCTAGATATTTTGTTATGTTATCTTTTATGAATATTTGAATGTAAATGTGTATGTAACTTTATAGCTAGCTATTAGCATCATGTGAAATCAAATTACTCACCCTAATTAATTAAATAGCAGTCACGGGCACTTAACTTATTACGCTGAATTATTGACAACAATTTGATATTATCTGCTAAATAAAATCATTATTTAGCAGATAATTATCTCCAATCTGCATTATCTCCATTCAAGTCGAGGAAATAATTATCTTATAGGATTGATCAATCGTATCAAATAAATGGAGTGCTGTTACAAATATCTCCGGATTTCAAACTTTTCAAAGCCTTCCGGGAAACTAGATTGGCTCTTCAAATTAATTAGATTCTTTCTTAATTCAATTTCTAAGAGTCTCCAAAACCGAAAAGCAAATCAGCATAGTAATTTGTATGTAAGGTAGATTATTAAAATTTAACAAAACGGAAAAAACATTGCAGTAATTTCTAGTATTCTTTCGATAATTATTTTCCAATTTGAATAGAAGAAATTAAATTAATTTTATACAGAATTTTTAATGATATAAATTTTTGTTATTTATCTTGCTATGGTTATTATTATAAGACAATAAAAACATTTTTGAAAATGATAATTAAGGAAACAAAACTTATTTTGCATGCCATATTTTATGATTACTTGGCTATAGAAAATATAAAAAATTTTAGCATTAATAAAAAACGTCTTATAAGAAATCAAGTTAAATTTTTGCAAACTGCAAGGAAATATTTACTATAATTATTTACTATTTATAAATAGTATATATACACTCAAGAGCCAAAACATTATGACCACCTGTCAATAACGAGTTGGCTCATCTTTGGCGCGCAACACAGCTTCAACACGCCTTTTCATGGAGGCCACAAGTCCTTGGTAGATGGCCGGAGACAGATTGTACAAGATGTTTAAGCAACGGTCCCGCAAATCGGAGATATTGCGAATTGGTTGCTGAGGCCGAACTGAACTCTGAGCTGCCGTCCCAGGACATCCCAAATGTGTTCTATCGGATTGAGATCCGGAGAGTTAGGCGGCCAGGACATTAACTGGAATTCAGAATCATGTTCCTGGAACCACTCCAACACAATTTTAGCCTTGTGACAAGGGGTGTTGTCCTGTTCCATTTCCCAGCTGGAAAAGCAGAGGCCATGTAAGGGTGCAACTGGTCCACAATGATGTTCAGATACCCTGTAGCATTCATGGTCTGCTCTACCACAGCCACGGGTCCCTGATACGCTCAAGAGAACGTCCCCCAAAGCATAATACCGCCACCACCGGCCTGTGTATGACCTACTGTACATTGACGGAGCAACTGTTCGCCTGGAAGACGGCGTATCCTGACACGGCCATTGGCGTAATGAATGATAAACCGTGATTCATCTGACCAGGAAACTCTCTCCCACTGATCCATGGACCAGTCACGATGTTCGGGCCCAGCGCAGGCGCAGTTGGCGATGACGCTTGGTCAGCAAAGGCACACGAGTGGGACGTTTGCTGTGTAGCCCCATATCCAACAGTGTCTGCTGAACAATGTGCTCCGATACTATTCTACTTGACCCTGCTATACTATACTATTCTATTGGGCTGTCAGCTGAGCCACTGTCTGGCTCCGGTTTTGCTTCACCGTGCGAGACAGTCTCCGACGACCTTTTTCTTTGATAGCGTGTGGACGTCCAACACCATGTCGTCTACTGCTGGTTTCACCGTCATTCATCCACTTTGCTTAAATACTAACAACTATAGATCGCGAACAACCCACGAGTCGTGCAGTTTGGCAAATACTTGTTCCGAGCCTTTGAGCCATTACAATCTGCCCTCTATCAAAGTCGTTCAGATCCGCAGCTTTTCCCATCACACATAGAAGCAAGTGAAAGAATGATTCTTCAGGCTCTCCAGCAGCAGTTAAATACCACTTCCACCTGATCACGTGCCTTCCACGTCATCCAGGCGAGTTCATTGCAAGATGTAGGGGTGGTCATAATGTTGTGGCTCTTGAGTGTATATGTTTGTGTGTGTGTGTGTGAATTCCTAATTATTCCATTAAAGTTCTTGAACTGTGAATGGTATCATTACTTTATATTTTACTATATTTTAAGGTCAAATCACAAAGTAGGGGCCGTTGGGATTTGGTGACTTTTTTTATGGCATCAACTGAGTTATAAGTCTGCAAATGTTGTAGTCAGGGTTCCTTGTATTCTTTGCAATTCACTTCATTTACAGGTGCAACCCTTTACCTGGCAGACTTTTGTGAAAAGAATTTTTGACGCCAAATCCCAATAATAATGTTCTGCGAGTTTACCCATTTTACTTTACATCTTCTAATAATTATTTTAGTCGTTAATGAATGGTGTCTTGGCGAAATGTTTTGTATTTAAATCTTAACGTATTATTATTAAACTATTCATTTTGAAGTGCCTGCTTTATTTAATTAACGGGAATTAATGTACATTAATTGGAGTCAGAAGCAAAGACAAATACAGCAGGGATTACATAATTAATCAGAGGTGTTTTTAGTAATTTATTTCGCTAACGAGCTATGTTAAAATAATGCAGTACTACTGAGAAGTAGTTCTATAGAGAAAGAAGTTCTGTAGAGGTATATTTAACAATAGAAAAGTTTTATTGTGTATTACATGAAGGTATAATTGTAATCTATATTGTATGTGTGTATTATTCAGAAGCATTTATATTTAAAATAATAAAATGATATATTTAAAATAACAACATATCTCAGAAAAGAGTTAAAGTAAGACCTTGAATAATTTCATCCAAATTAGGAATTTAAAAGACTGATACTCTAAAGATTATTGAACTAATAATGTGGATAACTCAAAGTCCTATATATGACAAAAGCTTTGTGAAGGAATTATTAAATGCAATAATAGATGAACGTTAAATTAAAGTAGAAAGAAAACACCAAGATGAACTCGATAAAATGATATGTCAAGATGAACTCGTAAAAATAAAATGGTGTTTGAATTGGAGAAATTAAGATTAGATAATGGAAGAATAATGTGAAATCTAAACTAGATAATGTGAAATCTACGATATAAATGACATTTCTCCTAGTACAATGTCGACCTTGACATGTTGTATTGATTTCTCGTTTGCCTTTTCTATGTCATTGTATCACGTAAGCTTAATTACCTTTGTTTGCTGTTTTGCCTTATTCCACTCCAAATAATCTTATTCTATCATGAGTTTTCCTTATAGAATAATTATATTCATTGTCATAGGAAATTTATTGTAGCTTAGTTATCAGTGTTAAACTAACCTAGCACAGTGATAATTTTTTTGTTTTTTCTGCTTTAAGAAAACAAAAAAGTAAAATAATTGATCTCGCATTGCCTTAAATAACAATTAATTCAACGCAATAAAAAAACGAACTTTCAATACAATTAAATGTGGCTTGAATGAATTTTCATTTGAAGGATTTAATATTCAAATATAACTAAAAGCACACAGAAATTTTTGGAAACAGCAATAATGCACAGAACATACCGCCGTTGCTTTGTTGGTTTCCCATCTCATCCAGAGCCATTTTTTAACTTCACATTATAAGAAAAAATTCAAATTTTAATGAAAATATATATAAGATATACTTCTTATGGGAATCAAAAAATATACACTCTAATATAAGAAACTTTTTTGAAAAATATTTTCTAGTTTATCTTAAACTAAAATACACTAATGTCTTTAAAGTAGATGAGGAACCTTTATCAATAAGGTACTAACTCCGATTCTAGTTTTTGCCAATAAGCCATAACCTCTATTCTGGATTTTGTCAATAAGATTCTAGCCTCAATTCTAGCCTTTGTCAAGAAGTCACTAGCCTAGATTCTAGCGTTTATCTATAAGTCACTAGTTTCGATTCTAGCCTTTATAAATAGCTATAACCTCGATTCTAGCCTTTATAAATAAGGTACTAGTTTCGATTCTAGCCTTTGTCAATGAGGTATAGCCTCGATTCTAGCCTTTATAAATAGCTATAACCTCTTTTCCAGCCTTTATGAATAAGGTACTTTAGTTTCGATTCTAATCTTGTAATAAAGCATTAACCTAGATTCAGAATCTTGATCTAAAGAGTTTGTTGTTTTAAACCCTACACAATTATTAATGTTTTTTTTTTTTTTTGCTTTCTAAACCACCATATGTTTTTATTGTTTGTACATTGGTGATCTCCATGTTCTTATTAATACCACCAACATTTAACGATGGGGATGAAAAGAGGGCATCTTCTTGCTCAAGAGCTTTTCAGGGATAATTGGCCAGCATGGGGCGTTTGGATGTCGTATATTTTGAATCTTATTAGACGCTCATATTTTAGTCTTATTATTTTGTAAGACAGATAGTTTTAAGTTCTATATATACAATACTTGTATTTTAAATTTTATACAATATATTTTAATCACTCACCAAAGTACAGACCCTTTCTAGACTGCCAACTATCTAGTCAAATTCTATTTAAAAATATCAAATACATCTTAAAATTTACATTTATTAGTGCATTAATATTTTTGAAGCGTGAATACAAATACATAAAAATGATTTTGTAAAATATCTAAAAACAGTGTTAAATTTCAACACAAAAATCTACGCAGAGAGTTTATGCTTCCATTTCATAATTAATACTCATTCTTTTAAGAATAAACATCACGAATAGTTTTAACTAAATTTAGTTAAAATTCTTATTGAAAGTGTTTTGGGAAGAAAATTTCTCTTGACATTGGAAGTATGATAAAATTGCAAGATGCAGAAGTAAAAACCAAAAATATTGTATTTTTAAATAATACGTCGAGTGAGATTTATAAGCTAACGTAAAACACCTGAGAATAAATTTCGAAATGACAAACTATAACTGAACAAAACAACAAAACAAAATAACAAAAACTATAACTGAAAATAACAAAAATAGCGAAAATAACAAAAGCTATAACTGAATTTAAAAGCAATATCTACGAATGAGGCTACACATATCATAAGTATAACAATTATTCGAAATTCCACAGTAGAATTCTAGGAAAAAATGGCCAATCAGAGAAAACCTCATTTAACAAGTCATAAGATAATTAAAATTAGAAAAAGTTCTTTTTTGTGTGTTTGGTATACCATGACATGAATAAGTAGATCATAAGGTTCATCGAATAACTAACAGGTGAATATTGGTTTGGTTTATCCCTCTACGGTCATTTTTTTGCACAATTTATGCTAATTAGGCTGGGACCTACAGTTTAACGCGGATTCCGAACCACCAAGAAACATCCATGGCACTGCTGGGGCTCGAACCCGAAAACTGTGTCTCCGAGTGCCAGATACTCAGCCATTCAGGCCCCGTTATCTGTTTTTGTGTAAGTATTGAAACGTGTGAATTTGATGTCTTTCCTAATAACAAAAAAACTACTTTTATAAAAAAATTTTTTTTTTAAAATTATATTTTACAATTATTTAAAAAAAAGTATTTTGATATAAGTATAAATCATATATGAAGAAAATTATATATGCTATCAATCACAATTTCGATTTCAATAGAAAATTTGCCATCGCTGCCACCTCAACCAGTATCTCTTCACCAATCATTCATCTCTATACTCGCCAGAGAGGAATACTAACCAGTTTAACGCGGATTTCGAACCACTAAGAAACATCCATGCCACCACCAGAATTAGAACCTGTGGTACCATAGGCCAATAGGTGAAGAAAAGAGGGAATTGATTATGGAAGAACTTTTTAAGATGTGCTATATGGAATACTTTTGGTGTGTGTCATATAGAAGAAAACCGGGGAAAACTATCTATGTGAGATGCGTATACACATTACCTTAATGGTCATCGAATTTATTCGTTTCTAACCTCGTTTTTCACCAGTAGATTCGAACTGGGCTCTCCTGCACCCTTATTGGACACATTACCATTGGATTACGAGTTACTGACTGTCAAGTATTTGTTTAAAATACTAATTATACATTTTAAGGGACTGATTAACCCACATATGTAAACTAACAATTAAATATTACAAAATTTGAGGTTAGTTGACAAAAGATGAAAAAGTTAAATGATTTTCATTATTGACAACTTGTATTTTCTTCGATAATCTGTTCAGTTACATTGCGTGTGTAAAGAATGCTAAACAATCTATGAAAATTATTCACCTTAATTTAGTTACTCTCGCACGATATTGAATACAATTTTCAGCTGATAAAAACAATCTGCTATTATTATTGTATGATTCACAATTTAAAAGTTTCCATTGAAAAGCATAAAACATTCTATGAATTAGTTTTGCACATTAAATATTCCATTGCGTATAGAATGTTCAAATGTCCAAAACCTGTTGTTGTTTCTTATCCCACTTGGTAGACAGCATCTAGACCAAATCCTTATGAACCTGTGTGTTCTCATGGAAAGGTGGGAAAGAGGGGGCAGTTTCTGTTTGGATGGACCACCCGTAGGTAGAAGGCTCTGACTTGGTTCCGTGAGGCTGAAGAACGAGACTAGGGCTTTTCGGGGGCATTTTAGAGGGAACTACCTCGCTTTTACGTATCGTATGGCCGAAAAATCGGAAAATCCCCACAATGCAGTCTGAGGCAAGAGGCTGAACATCCCAAACACCATAGAGTTTCCTCGATTTTTGAAACAGTGTCTACAACAAAACCGCCAGCGGATGGTGACCTTTGCCCTAATGCTCCCCAGTGGAGCATGATGACAAAAAGTCACTATTAAATTAAGCCTTAAATAAGCCTTTATTAAATTAGTATTTTAGCGTATGTTTCAATAAAAGATTCATTTTTATACTTAGTAACACATGCTCGATACAAATAAATGAAAACTGTGAAGGTTAGAAAACGAAGTAACAATAGCAACAACCTATCAAACATTTACTTTATCTTGGAACTAGGGAAATCAATAGGAAATATCGATATATTAAAATGAATGAGCATTTTGATAAGAATACAATTACATAAAAAAAATCATCTCCTCTTGTTATTATCGTTTCAGAAAATAAACGGACAGTTTAATTACAGGTTGTCTTTAAATGGGATTCCACTCCGTTAATATTTTGTTTTTAAATAAAATTCTTCTTTTGTTATTTTTCGAAATAATCTTGATAAGAAAATTAATGTGCTTTAATTCAAAAACACCTCCAAGCGCGTTATTTTCGGAGCAATAATTACTGAAATTTTCACATGAAGCATTTTTTTTTTAGTTGAAGTGTAAAACTTTTTGAAAATTATGCAAATTCAATTAAATAAATGAATGCAATTTAATTTTTAAATCATATTGTAACGCATTTGTAATTCTTGAAAAACAAATTATTTCTTGATATTTCAAAGTACAGGGTGTGCAATAAAATCGTACAAACTTCAAAAAATCATAATAAAAAAGAAGTAATGCTCTAAAAAACACGATTTGCTCAAATATGATTAGATGGATGTTGGATTATTTTTTCCATGTATAAAAAAGTTTCCAAAAGTAAACGAAAGAGGGCTGCTCAATCTGTGACGTTTTATGCAAATCAGGCAACACACAAATTGACAACAAACAGATCCATTAACAAGACATTGTGCATTTATTTTAAAGTAAAAGATGATGTTGAACATGTTCATGTTCATGTTCAACATGATCACCTCCACAAGATATTAGGCAAGTGAGGCGAGTCACTACGCCTATTACAGCTAAGTGTAGCATGTTGGCATCAATGCCATTGACTGGTCCGTCGTATGGCATTTTTCAGTTCCACCCAAAGTGGCTGGGGAAAACGAGACTTTAAGTATCCCCACAACCAAAAATCTGCCGGGTCAAATCTGGTGATCGTTAAGGCCATTTAAACTTATAACTTCGATTTATCACTCGGTCTTCAGCGTCAAACAGGAACGTCTTGAATTTACGTTCAACGTGGTGCGGGACACCATCATGCATTAAGATGACGACAGGTAAGGATATGTCTTTCTTGCAGTGCAAGGACAACCGGTTCCAATGACGCCATTTCCACCCAAGTCTTATATTGCTAGCCTGATTTGCATAAATCATTTCAATATGACGTGTGTGCATCCTCTTTCGGTTGCGTTTTGGAATCATTTTTTTTATACATTGAAAAAATAATCCAATGTCCCTGTGATCATAATCGAACAAACCGAAATTTTCCGAGCATTACTTCTTTGAATTTGAATTTAATTTAATCTAAACTGCAGTAACCGATTTCGAAAAATTTAACCGAATATTGGACAGTTTACGCCAATGATGGACACGATTAATCTGTAAAAATTCCCTGGATTAACATCCTGGGTAATGAATTAGGCTGTAAATCTCCTGAGCCTGGTAGTGTTGGTTTCAAATTATAGAGGTAGGACAATGTTTGTGTGGTGCAAACAGATCAAGATTCAATCTAGGTAGCGGCCTGATGGCCAATTGGTGCACTCTGGCCATTGGTACCTCAGACTTCACGCCGAATCCTGGCGGTGGCATGGATGTTTGAGAGTGGTTCGAAATCCACTTTAAGCTGTAGGCCCCAATTGAGCCCAAAGTGTGCACAAAATGACCATAGAACAGCAAACAAAACCCGATCAATCTAGATAACGTTGAATTCGGAAAATCTGAATGATATCAATAGGAGATAAAGAACGCCAATTATGATTGTAAAATACGCAGGGCAGATGAGTGAATAAGCGATTTTTCATTTTGAAAATTCATCAATATTGTTTCTTAAGTACAATAATCTAAAGAATGCAAACATCCTTCTACATATTCAATAAACTGATTTGATTTTTTTTTCACTTGAAATTTATCAAGTTTATTAATATATACTCAAAATAGCCTTGTGTCTAATAAATTCAGTCATGCATGTAAAGAATTAGTACTTATTGTTATTAGTACTATTATTTATTAGTAGTAGTATTTATTCATATTCAAAATAATAAATGTGTTTAATAAATTCAATCATGGTTAAGAAAACCAAATTTCTTCTTCTTAGATGGACTCATTCGTTAAAAATTGTTTAATGTTTATAATTATTGAAAAATATATAAGTTTATTTGAGAGTCAATCTTCAATTCTATAAAATTATATAGTTAAAAAATAAATTATAGTATTTTATTAATTTGATGAAGTCACAGTAATGAATTTTAATAAAGATCATGAAATTTTTAAAAATACACTTTTTTTCTGTCCAAGGGAAACGCGAAATTGAAATTTTAATGGATATTCATAAATTAATATTCTCTTAGTATTCATTAAAAAACACAATTAACTCTGGTTCCAAATTAACAGATTAGCTAGTAGTCGCATACCATGTGTTTGATTATTTAAATAATATTAGATAATATGTTTACCTTTTAATTTTATTTAAAGGTCATTCATTATTTTCCTAAAATATAAGGCTAACTTTTCTGAAATATAAGCTCGATAAAGCTAATTTACAATCCAGTAAATAAATTAAAAAGTATGGAAAGATACATTTAACGCACTGTATCCACCTCTAAAATTTCCCTTTTCATCATTTTTGGGGCGGAATTGTCTCTTATACATAAATTTATGAAAGTTCTGCATTAAAAAGAACATCGCACTTTTACGAGATTATATTTCATGTGTTTTATACATTTCTGATAACAAGCATAAAACAGACAACATTCTTTTTCCGTTTTTGAAGATTATTAATCAGATAACTTTCATTAATGTAAAAACACATTAAAATGTTTCATAAATGTTCGGCACTCAAAACTGTTTGCCACTGATAACAGACTTTGGTAGCATGAAATGTTTAATTGAATGTTAAAACATGTATATTAGGGAATATTTCCGTAGCACTAGGTGAGTTGTGTTCATTTTTAATTTGATACTACAAGTAATTATAATACTACAAGTAATTATTTAACAGACTTTATCACGCTTCAAAAACTGTGACAAAATGTATCATTTCTACTCACTAATTCTTTTCAAATTAAAATAAAGGTTTCTATTGTACAATGCTTTGTTGTCTAGTTAAGAACTGATTTAAATAGTTCAAGTGACCCATTTTCTTGACAGGGCCAAAGTCAAACTTGCTCTGTTAAATTTAAAGTAATAGTTTGTTGAAACCAGCTTAATTTATTATGTTTAAGCCTTAACTGGGACTGAAGATTGCCGACGTAAAGTCAAACACTCTTACCAACGGTTACAGTTAGAAAGGATCCTTTAACTTCCAGAGGAGTTTATAACATCCGTCTAGGAGTTTATAATGTTTTTTTTTTTTTTTCTTCCGTCTGAAGTTGCAAACTCCTCTTTCGGAGAACAAAACTATATTATGACAGATGTTTCCTGAAATATTTAGTGACAAATGTTTCTGAAGTGCATTCTTCAAAAACAAAGGGCTCATGAGCCTGTTTTTACCCAGAAATATTTATGAGAAATCTCTGACTTATATTCGCATTCTTCTTCTTATTCTAAAAGTCGTAGGAAATGCGATCGAAATATTATTTGGAACATCTATACATATCATAGGCTTTCAAATCTGGAAAGGAATATTAAAAAAAAAAAATGGACAGTATATTTGTGAAGCATTCGAGCCACGTAAAAGGAATTCTTCAGATGCATTGATTTTATATGGTAACGGAAAATATTCTGTGGAAAATGGAATCGAACTTTGGAGTTGCGTGGTTGCAGTTATCTTTTTATTCAGCAAGATTCTATTTCAATAAACCTATAGAAATAGTTTCTTCATTTTTAAAAATATATTTCTGCAAAAATATTCTCATACTAATACTGAAATTTGAAAAATATATCAATTACAGTTCTATTTTGGGCGCGTAGTAACGTAGATGTTATTGCACATCTTATGAAACTCGATTCGAAATTGAAGTTTTAAATTGAACTGGATTGAATTAAACTGAACCTAAGCAAGGAATGCCTAAATTTTGCTTGGATATATTTGTTATATATGCTGGCAAATATACATTCTAGGTTTCGTTCGGCATAGAGAGATTGGTGGATTGTGCAACTCGACATTCTCATAATTGTTATAAATATTGACACATGAAAAAAATGTTAGTTAAATGTTAGTTGACCTTGCTGTTTAGTACAAAGATTAGTGAAGCTGCTTCGAAAACTATAGAGTTTTGAATTGAATTTAAATAAACCGAACAAAAAATAACCTTATTACACTGTGTATGTGTATGGTTTGTCGCTATACGGTCATTTTGAGCACACTTTCGACTAATTAGACCGGGACCTACAGTTTAACGTGGCTTCTGGAACCACTAACAAACATCCATGTCTTTACCTTCATTCGAAGCTGAAGCAGAAGAGCAAAAACACGATAAATCTGTAAGTCGAAATATATCCTGATTGCTAACTTTAGTGTTGTTTACTCAAAATTACAATGGCAGATATGGGTGCATAGAAGAATCCCGCTTGTGTACACAGATGTAACATCTATTTCTTGGCTATTCCAGTAGGGAATTGATTAGGTCAAAGTGCCTGGCAGTCTGAAACATTACTTACGTACATAAGCAGAACAAATACAGAAACATATCTTAAGAAATTTTTAAACATGGAAATTACTATCATCTCTAAAATATTATTTTTAAATGCTGCAAATAATTATTTAGCAGACTTTATCACACTTCAAAACTTGTGACAAAATGTGTCATTTTTGCTGACTAATCCCTTTCAAATTGAAATAAATGTTTCTATTGCACAATCCTTAGTTGTCTAGTTAAGAACTGATTTAAATAATTGAGTGACCCATTTTCTTGAGAGGGGGAAAGACAATTTTGCTCTGTTAAATTTAAAGCAGTAGTTTGTGGAAACCAGCTTAATTCACTATGTTTAAACCTTATCTGGGACTGGAGACTGCAGATGTAAAGTCAAACACCAACGGTTACAGTTTAAAGGATCCTTTAACTTCCAGACTGTAACGTCTAGGGGTTTATAATGCTTTTTTCTTTAATCCGTCTGAAGTTGCAAACTCTTCTTTCGGAGAACGAAACTATATTATGACAGATGTTCCCTGAAATATTTTGTGACAAATGTTTCTGCAGTGCATATTTCAAAAATGAAGTGCTTTGCGCCTGTTTTTCAGAGAAATATTTACGAGAAATCTCTGACTTTTATTCGCATTCTTCTTATTATTCTAAGAGTTATAGGAAATGCGTTCGAAATATTATTTAGAACATCTATATATATAATAGGTTTCAAAATCTGGAAAGGAATTTCTTTTTTAAGAAAAATAATGAAAAGTATATTTGTAAAGCATTCGAGCCGCGTAAAATGAATTCTTCGGCTGCATTGACTTTGTACTGTAACGGGAAATATTCACTGGAAAATGGAATCAAATTTTTGGCTTTGCGTAGTCGCGGTTATCTTTTTTCTTTATCTAGATTCTATTTCAATAGAACTAGATTTTATTTCAATAGAACTATATTCTATTTCAATAGAACTAGATTCTACATTTTTTAAAATATATTTGTGGAAAAATATTCTCAGACTTATTATATATGCTGATATTTGAAAAAGTTGTCAATTACTGTTCTATTTCAGGCACTAGTAATACAGATGTTTGTGCAGATCTTATTAAATTTGAATTGAATTATATTAAACTGAACCATACCAAACAATGCCAAAAATTTGCTTGCATATATTGTTTATGTATGGAGGCAAATATCAATTCTAGGTTCCGTTCGGCATGGAGAGATGGGTGGATTGATTGTGCAACTCTTTATTCTCATAATTGGTATAAATATTGACACTTGAAAAAAAAAAAAATTTAGTTAAAGTTCTATTTCGAATGTGCAGTAACCTTGCTGTTTAGTGTAGAGTTTATGGAAGTCATTTCTAAAACTACACAATTTTAAATTGAATGGAATGGAATAAAACCAAACAAAAAATGACCTTACAAAAAAATGACCTTATTATACTATGTATGTGTATGATTTGATGCTCTACGGTCATTTTGTGCATACTTTCGGCTAATTAGAGCGTGACCTACAGTTTCACGTGGATTCCGAACCTCTCACCAACATCCATGCCACAGCCAATATTTGAACCTGAAACCGAAGAGGAGAACACGATAAATCTGTAGATCTGAATGTTTTCCTAGTTGCTACCCTTTGTTTTGCTTACGCAAACTTACAATGGTAGAATATGGGTGCATGGTCGAGTCCCTCGGTGTACACAGATATAACATATGTATCTTGGTTATTCCAGTAGTAAATTATTTATTATTAGTGGCACGCATTCGGAAATAACAACATAGTACCATATTTTAAGTAAATTTTAAACAGTGAAATTATCATCGCCAAAATATTATTTTTAAATACTGCAAATAATTATTTAACAGACTGTATCACACTTCTAAAAATTGTGACAAAATGTATCCTTTTTACTGACTAATTCCTTTGAAATTGAAATAAATGTTTCTATTGTACAATGCTTAGTTGTCTAGTTAAGAACTGGTTTAAATAATTTAAGTGACCCATTTCCTTGTGAGGGGAAAGACAAACTTGTTCTGCTAACTTTAATAGTTTGCGAAAACCAGCTTAATTTGTTATGCTTAAGCCTTAACTGGGACTGGAGATTGCTGACGTAAAGTCAAACACCAATGGTTACAGTTAAAAGGATCCTTTAACTTACAAACTCCAACACCTAGAAGTTTATAATGTTTTTTTTCTTTTCTTCCGTCTGAAGTTGCAAACTCATCTTTGGAGAACAAAAACTATATTATGACGGATGTTCCCTGAAATATTTTGTGACAAATGCTTCTGCAGTGCATATCTTAAAAATAAAGTGCTTATTCGCCTGTTTTACCAGAAATATTTATGAGAAATCTCTGACTTATATTCGCATTCTTCTTCTTATTCTAAGAGTTATAGGAAATGCGTTCGAAATATTATTTGGAACATCTATACATATGATAGGCTTTCAAATCTGAAAGGAATATTAAAAAAAAAAAAACGGACAGTATATTTGTGAAGCATTCGAGCCACGTAAAATGAATTCTTCAGCTGCATTGATTTTATATGGTAACGGGAAATATTCACTAGGAAATGGAATCATATTTTGGCGTCGCGTGGTTACAGTTATCTTTTTTAGTCTGCAGATTCTATTTCAATAAACTTATAGAACTAGATTCTACATTTTTTAAATATATTTCTGGACAAATATTCTCATACGTGGTATATATGATGAAATGTGAAAAAATATTCCAAATTACTGTTATATTTTGGACGCGTACTTACTTATATGTTAGTGCAGATCTTTTGAAATTCGATTCGAAAAATATGAAATTTTAAATTGAATTGAATTGAATTACACTGAACAAAAAAAAAGAATGCTGAAATATTGCTTGCATATATTGTTTAATCAAACATGCAATGTTGCAAGAAATTATCCATTCTAGGTTCAGTTAGGCATGGAGCGATTGGTGGATTGATTTTGCAACTCTATATTCTCATAATTGTTATAAATATTGACACATGAAAAAATTTTAGTTACACTTCTATTTCGGGTGTGTAACCTGACTGTTTAGTGCACAGTTTATGAAAGTCATTTCGAAAATTATATAGTTTTGAATTTAATTGAAATAAACCAAAAAAAAAAATGACCTTATTAGACTGTGTATGTGTATAGTTTGTCTTTTTTACGGTCATTTTGTGCACACTTTAGACTAATTAGACCGGAATATACTGTTTAACGTGGATCCCAAACCACTCACAAACATCCATGCCACCGCCAGGATTCCAATCTGAAGCCGAAGAGGAGAACACAATAAATCTGTAGATCGGAATATTTCCTAGTTGCTACCCTTGGTGTTGTTTACTCAAAATTGCAGTGTTAACATATGGTATATAAACGATTCCCGCGATGTACTTAGGGGTAACATCTATATCTTGTCAATTACAGTAGAGAATTATTTAGGTCAAAGTGGCCAGGCAATCTGAAACATTACTTGACAAATCAGAATAAATACAGAAATATACCTTTAAGTAAACTTTAAACAGTGTAATTATCACCTCTAAAAGTATACATCTAAATATTGTAAATAATTACTTAACAGACTTTATCATACTTTGAAAACGTGTGACAAAATGTATCATTTTACTAATTAACCCTTTCAAATTGAAATAAATTTTTCTATTGCATAATCCTTCGTTGTCTAGTTCAGAAGTGATTTAAATAATTCCAGTGACCCATTTTCTGGAGAGGGGGAAAGACAAAATTGCTCTGTTAAATTTAAAGGAATAGTTAGTGTAAACCAGCTTAATTTATTGTGTTTAAACCTTAACTGGGACTGGATACTGCCAATGTAAAGTCAAACAACACTCTTTACCAACGGTTACAGTTAAAAGCTATCCTTTAAGTTCCAGACATCAACATCTAGGAGTTTATAACGGTTTTTTTCTTCCATCTGAAGCTGCAAACTCCTCTTCGGAGAACAAAACTATATTATGACAGATGTTCCTGAAATATTTTGTGACAAATGTTTCTGCAGTGCATATTTCAAGAAATGAAGTGCTTATGCGTCATTTTTCTCAAGAAATATTTATGGGAACTCTCTGACTTATAATCAGCTCTTCTTCTTATTATTCTTAGAGTTATAGGAAATGCGTCTGAAATATTATTTGAAACATCTATACATATGATAGGCTAAATCTGGTGAATATTAAAAAAAATGGGCAGTATATTTGTGAAGCATTCGAGCCACGCGTGCCAGAAATTCTTCAGATGCATTGACTTTTTATGGTAACGGAAATATTCGGTGGAAAATGGAATCAAATTTTGGCGTTGCGTGGTCGCAGTTATCGTTTTTATTCAGCCAGATTCTATTTCAATAAAAACCTGTAGCCTGTAGTACTGATTCCACACTTTAAAGTATATTTCTGGAAAAATATTCTCATACTTGATATATATATGTTGAAATTTAAAAATGTCATTTACTGTTTTATTTTGGGCGCTTAGTAAGATAGATGTCAGTGCAAATCTTATGAAACCTCCACTGAAAACTATAAAGTTTTAAATTGAGCTGAATTGATTTAAACTTAGTGAACTAAACAAAGCATAACTTTGCTTGCACATATTGTTTAAGGCTCCATTCTGCATGGTGTATTGTGCGACGTATATTCTCTAATTGGTATAATTATTGACACTTGAAAAAAAAATTGTTAGTTACACTTAGTTAGTTTTATTTTGAGTGTGTTGCCTTGCGGTTTTAGTGCAGGGTTTATGGAAGCCATTTCAAAAACTATGCAGTTTTGAATTGAATTGAAATGAACAGAACAAAAATGGACTTTGAATATATTTTGTATGGGTTCCATTCACCTTAAAGAGATAAAAATGGAGAGTGCGAATCCTGATATTTAGAATGCTCATTCTTATTGTGGTTGTATTTGGAGTCAATGTTGATCCACAAATTCATCTCATAGCAATATGGTCAAAATATCTAAGGGATTCATGGCTCATATCAGCATAAATTAATTAAGATAAAATGCCGAAATGAAATACACTATTTAACCATGTGTTAAGTTTTTTTTATAAATATATTTTCTTTAAAGGAATTTCAAAACAAAGGATAGAAGAATCAACGTGAAAGTTAAACCTAGGACGAATATATCTAGGGATTGATTTCTAGATTATAGAAGATTTTATGTCAATAAATAAATGCGTAAACTTTGTAATTTTGTTTCAGGAATCCAGAGTTAAAAAAATGAAGGAGCAGATTTTAAATTTTTACTTACAATGTTATTTAATACATTTAACATGGACACCATTTGATATGCGGCAAACGTTGAATTGGTACATCTGCTCCTTCATTTTATATAATCATGTAATTCTTTTTTAAAAATTTTAATTTTACACTTAATTTTTTTAAAATTTAAAACATAGTATTGTTAGAACTAATCTTCAGTGTCCTGTAGCGTGGGACGAACACCCCATGAGTAGTATACTCATGGATGGAGAAAAAGGGGGCAGCTTCTGTTGCGATGGAGCAGTCGTAGGTAGAAGTCTGAATTTATTTCAAGGCGCGGAAAAAGGAAGGCAATTCCTTCCGAGGACTTTTAGGAGGAACTACCCTCGCATTTGCGTAGCGTATGGGAGAAAATCCGGAAAATTCTCACAAAGTAGTCTGACTAACGAGGCAAGATGTTGACCATCCCAAACGCCATCGTGTCTCCAAATTTTTGAAACAATGTCTACAATAATGTCACCAGCGGATTGAACCTCAGCCCTAATGCTTTAATCAGCCCTAATATTCATAGCTCAACGGCACACGTTGAGTTATGCGTCGAGCAAATATGAAACATTTCAAGTCCGAACCAACTTACATTTCTCATCTCAGCCATCAAGTTATTGAAAAGGGTTATTCAAAATGAAAGAACAGATGTACCAATTCAATGTTTGTCACATATCAAAAGGCGCTCACGTTGAATGCATAAAATAACTTTGAATTTTCCTCTTTTTTAATGATGTGTAATATGGGGCGCCATCTATTGCATCTTTGTAAATAAAAATTTAAAATCTTCTCCTTCATTTTGGATTACACTGTATTTTACGACTCAGATTATGTTCTATTGAAAAATATTATACCCTTTACATATATAAAGTTTTTGTATATTTTGAATTGTCTTCTGCTTATATAGTTATAAAAGTACAGTTAGCTCTTAACAATTCATTTCACTGCATTTTAAAGTAAGTTTAAACCAGGTATTTTTTGCAAAAATTATATCCAGCTGTTACTTTAACTGATTATGCGCAGAACATTCATATATATACATAAAAAAATTTTTTTGTTGATACGCGTAAGTAATATTTAACTTACAGCAAAATAAATAATTTATTTATAAGGTTTCTAATCATTAATAATAATGAACAAATAAATGGAACTTGTAAGTTTGATAACAAAAAAAAAAAAAAATTGTATTTCTTTTTCCTTATTCCCATGACAACTAGCTGCATTGGCAAGAAACTGCATTATCCAGCAGTATCGATATGCAATTAAGAGACATTAAAAGAGAATCAATAAAGATGAGTTTGCAAAAGAAAACCGCCATCTCGTATATTGCTTCCTTTGTTGTTAAACAACAATCCGCTTTACTTTGATTCCTAATTTCATGTCAATGGACATAAAATTGGTGGACACTGGTACAGATATCACGTAATTCATCACATCAATCAGAAACCTTTTATTGTATTCATTGAAATTGAAATACAGGATTGTCATCCTGAAAGAATCTTTAGGTTTATGCAATGCATGAGAAAACTAGATTGCAATTCCAATTTAGCAATTGCTTTTCTCGATAAATGATTTTTTTAGGAGTTACATCGTGTTAATTTGATGCTTTTTCTTTCTCAGAAGCAATACTGATTCGAGGTTCTCAACAAATTATTTAATCACACTAAAATTGTGGCACATTTTTCCAGATTACGTTTTCTAAGCTTGACAGTTGCTTTAAACAAAAACTTTATAGTTGAAAATTTTCCTCGAGTTCTTTAGTAATTTAAATAATTGGTTATATAACTGTGCATTTTATTGCATGTAGTAACAGTGGAATCTCTCCATTTATGGTGGTCTGCTTTTAAGAGGATTCTCGTTCAAGCACTGCAACTACAAGTCTAAACGTGTTTCATGGAAAGAGGAAAAAGGGCAGCCTCTGTTGTGATAGAGAGCCCGTAGACAGAAGTTTGACTTGACTCCGAGTCGCTGAAGAAGGAGAGCAGTATCTTAGGGAGGACTGACAGAGGGATCTATCCCGCATTTGCGTATCGTAAGGGAGAAAACTCGGAAAACCTCCACCAAGTAGTCTAGCTAACGAGACAAGACGCTGAGCATCCCAAATGCCCTCAGGTCTCCTCGAATTTTGAAACAGTGTCTGCAATAATGCCGCTGTTGGATTCAGCATCATCCCTAATGCTGACACATGTTGCCACTGAGCCATAAATCGGGCAATAGCACATTGAATTGCCACTGCAATAGCCATTGAATTACACACCAAAGCGGAGCCACGAATCGGGCACATTGAATTACACACCAACAGCAAGCATAACTAATGAGCCATAAATGCAATAGCCATTGAATTACACACCAACAGCAAGCATAACTAATGAGGCAGTAGCACACTGTGTTGCACACCAACAGTAAGCATATCCACTGAGTCATGAGTCGAGCAAATTTGAAAAATCTTAAGTCCTAAACAACTTACATCTGTCATCTCAGCCATCTTATATAGCATAAACAGGATTGAACATCAGCCGTAATACAGAGCAAGTTGCCACTGAGCCACAAGTCGTGCATCTTTTAAAGATAAAAAGTTTCAGAATTCCAAGTAGATACTTAAAAAATAATTAAAATTTAAAAAATGCACTTTTACACTGGAAAATATCTCATCTGCTTATCCATAATAATTCATTTTATTGACATGATTTTAGGATTATTGATTTAATAAACGCCATCACCAGCGACACACGTTGCCACTGAGTCATGAATCGGGCTATATTATATGTTCATATTCTATACTAATTATTATATGTGGAATTATTTTAATTTTGCATCCAGTTCCATTTTTAACAATGAGAATGTGCGATAAGAATACAATAATGAGAATACAAACAATGAGAATACAATACGATAATTTAAAACAGCAGTAGTTTATTCTTAAATAAATAAATCCGTTTATTTAAATTAAAAATATCTCCTAAAATATTTGTCACTCTCAGTTTCTATCAATTTTCATTTAATTACATTTCAATGATCTAGTAAAAAAAATATTTCAAAATCTTCTGAAATTAATGTTATTTAATTTTAAATAATGTTACAGACAGACATTTTATTTTAAGAATGTATTAAAAACTAATTATGTTTCATCGGGAGAAAATTAGCAAGAATTTAAAAATCTCATAGGATACTTCATTAAAAGAAGGATTTTAGACATTAAACACGCGTTTTTTGAATAAAAATAAAGTATTTAAAAAAAAAAAAATCAATCCATGTGAATAAAGTGATTAATTAAGTTCTGATGCTCAAGCCATTAAAAAACATGTTTACATTTGCTTGTTAGTTTGTTTTTCTCGATAAGACTTTGTTTGCTTTCATTAGAAATGTCTTTCTTTTTTTTTCTTTCATTTCACCCATTTAGCTTTAAGGAAAGAAAAAGAATATTTGTAGATGAAACTCGTTAAACTTTTTCCCCTTGGATGATGAATAAGTGTGGTATGGGGATGTGAAGCAACAAGGACTATAATTACTAATCACTTTATAATGAAATAGTTTTTTGGAATTTTTAATATTTCATTCTCCACAACTCTCTACGATCGTGTTAGACCGGGACCTACGGTTTAAAGTGGATTCGAACCACTACAAACATCCATGGCACCGCCGGGAAACCCGAAAACCTTGGTACCGAGCGCCAGAGCGAGCCACTCGGCCATTCAGGCATCTTTTTGGACATTAATGTTTGATTTTTCAAAATATTTACTTCTGCAAATGAAATATTTTTTGTGGAATTTGCCCAAATTACTTTAATGGAATGTGTTTCTTTTTGTATCATGAACTTCATACATTCGTACCTTTACACAAAGAAATATTTGAGGCATTGCAAAATAGATGCATCTTTAGGAATAATTATTTTTCGAAGTTTGAAATAGCCAGAGAAAAATTCCCTGTTTTAAAATCGCAAGACATGGGCGTGAAGGGCTCGAATGGGTTCGAGTCCCGGTGGTTCGAAATTCACTTTAAACCGTAGGTCCCGGTCTAATAGGATCGTAGAACGTTGTGGGGGCATTTTTACTCCGCGTCCGTAGCGTCCGTCAACGCATCTCACGGTAGTGCTAAATGAGTAACGTCGGTGCAGCGCTTGCCTTAAGGCCTCAAAGACAATTGTGTAAGTGTTTGCGGGCTGCATTAGAACAAAAAAATCACAAGACAAAAAAGAAATGATTATTTTCAAAAAAAGATATTTTATTACAAAAGTGTGTATATTTTTATATTATTCTAATCTGCTGCCCTCAAAATTAAAAAAAAAAACAAATATTATGCTTTTATATTCAGAGGGCAAGCTATGTAGCATATAGTTATAGGATATTTAATTATCTATTCTAACTATTTTGGGACCTGATGGCTGAGTGACTAGCGCTCCATTTTTGAAAGATTGTCGCTATTTTCTTTCCTATTTTATCAGCTAATATTAGCTTACCATCTATTTTAAGTAAACATTTGCCTTAAATACGGATTGGACGATTTCTTTATTTGCATAGGAGGTATTTGTATACTTAAGAGTGGCGCAAAGCAATCTTGAAAAGAAGTAGTTATTGAGGAATTTATTTCTTCTAACTACATGAAAGAAGAACTGAACAAAAAAATTTCGAAATCACCTTAATCCTAAAAACCGCTTTTTTTTTAATTCATCAGATTGGCAGTTGGCCAATTTTCCTCACTAAAACTGCTCAGACATTTCTAAATATTTGATATAATTTTGTTTTAAAATGTTTAAATAATCTAATATATTACTGAATTCTTTAAAATAAATTAAAATTATAAGTAATTTAATCAACCAATTTTGCAATCCACCGATTCTTGCAATTCTATAAAATAATAATAGTAATTAATGCTTATAATGCGAAAGGTTAAAACATGTTTCACCCTTTTTAACAATAAATATTTGTAGTAAATGTGTCGGTTTGTTTTGCAGCTGGAACTGGGTGTGGTCGAATCGAGTCAAAAGTTCAAGAATACACAGATTTATTTTACAAGCACATAAATACGACATTATCACTACAATCAACTATAAACACTATTTAACACACATGCGTCATATTTAACGATATAAAACAAAAGATGAATTGAAGGATTCCACTTCTAACTCTCTGGAATGAGAGATTGTAATTCAACGCCAGTTGCGCTGTGCGTCCTCTCGAATGGAGGCTCTATGACAACTGACGATTTTTCTGTAAACCGCAAAGGGGCGCTCTTTGAAGTACGCTGGAGGAACCATGGTTACATAGTTTTATTTTATGCGATTTTTCAAACATCTATGAAATTTTCTTAATTTTAACACCCAAAACTTTAAATTTTTTTCATCTTACAGACATTAATGCTCTTCTTTTTTATGATTATATTTTGGTTAATATTTATACAGGTAATCAATTTCTTATAAATCATTTCTCTACAATGCAATTTACATTTGCCAAAGAAATGTTCAGAATACATTTGTATTTTAAATACAAAACATTGATTTTTAAAACATTTATTTATCAAGATTTTCAAAATTATATGTAAAGGTTATTGATAGATATTTAAACTCATTTATTAGATTAACAAAACAATAAGAAAAATTTAATTATTCTATATTTTTTAAAGATACATATATTTTGAAGTAGCTTTTTTTTTTTTTTTAACACTTTAAAAGAATTAATATTTTTTGACAAAATACTTCAAAAACAAATTATTATTCCGCTTTTTTTTAGAAAAATATTTGTCCTCTTATAAAAATTGTAAGTGTTTTAATTAATAACAAATGTAAACACTTCATATTTGAGTGGCAATAAAAGATCTCTTAAAATAAAAAAAAAAAAAATATATTGTCAAGATTATTAAAGACAAAACAATCCAAACAGTAAAAAATTGTTTAATTACTATAATGTAGCAGTTAATTTAATTGTAAAAAAGTTTAATTGTTAATTATACCAGGGAAAATGTTAATTCAATTAAAGTGGAAAAATTTTTATTCAAAAAAATGCAGAATTGAAACAATAACACTTAAAAACAATGTTTCATATTTTTTGAAAAGATGATATTAGAAACACAAAAACAAACATAAAAATAATTAGCATTTTTATTTCAGGTGTTAATTATTATACATATTTATATACATATTTTATACAAATTAATATTTTCAATAAAATTTATATACAGATTATTTTTCGTTAAACTCATATTCAAATTATATGCATATTAATATTTTAAAAAAATATTCTTTAGCAGAATTTGTATGTTTATAAACATACATTTTATTTACATTTTTTTACATTTTTTTCATACAGATCAATATTTTAAATATTGATCCGTATTGAAATTTGAATAATTAAAATTGAATATAAATTAATCTCATCCATTTTCGAAAAAATTTTGCCTTATAAAACATTAGAATCTTTTAATTTTTAATCAGCGACTCGTGGATTAGTGGCAACCTGCTCTCCTGAAAAGTATTAGGATGGATGTTCAAGCTGGAGCTTTGTTGTAGATACTGTTTCAAAAAACAGGAGGTTGAGAGCCGTTTTGTGATGTGACAGCATCTTGCCCCGTGAGTCTCACTAACTGGTGGGTGTTTTTCCGAGTTTTCTCAAACACGATAAGCAAATGCGGGGTAGATTCCTCCCCGGAAGTCATTGCCCTCTTTCTTCAGCTCAGGTGCCAAGTCAAAGTTCTACCTAGGGGTGCTCCCATCACACTTCTGGTTTCATGAGCCACATGTTCACAGACTTGGACTAGATTTGCTGTCTGCCAAGTGGGATAAGATACAACAACACAACAGCAGCTGTTGATTGACCTGCAGCTCAGTGGTAATTAATGCACTCAGTTAACGGAAGGAGGCCAAGTCAGAATTCTGCCTACTGGTGCTCTCATCACAACAGTGACCCCCTCCCCATTCCTGAAACCCCACGGTTTTCTTGGACTTGGTCTAGATGTTGCTGTCTACCAAGTGGGATAAGAAACAATAATTTTTAATCAGTTAGGATATTCTTTTCTGAGTGATGATATATGGCAAAGTTAACAAATTCGTATCTTCGTTAAATGTGACTCCTACTAAAAAAATTAAAAATCCGTCTTTTTTATATCTGAACTTTTTGTTCTATTTTTGTTCATTTTTTTATTTTGTGCGTGTCTAGACATTTTGATATTTTCTAAAAAAATTATTTTAATGTGTGAATTATTCGAGTCTTTTACTTTATGTTACATATTCATGTATTCTACTATTCTCTTTGAAAAAGAAACTGTAGGCTTGAGGATTTAAAAAAGTCTGCATTTTCATATTGATGCATTCATTTATTTGTGATGTTATTGAAGCGGGATTTGAAATTTATGAAAAAATGCTCATCGAGAAAAAATTTTTGGTCATTGATTTTTTAGAGATGAAAGAAACGACCAGCCATTGCAAATAGGATACAAATCTATTTCTATGCTTGAATTTTAGAAACTCGTTCAAAAATCAAAAATATCCTTCCGCACTTCAAGTTTATTTAGTCTAATTCCCTCAATTTTTGGGCCAACATATTATTGTGAGTCTTTGAACTTCTCGCGATGAAATAAGTGAAGTCTCGCATATAGTTCACATCAGTATATCACAAAATATTTAAAACGATAATAAACGATCTTTATAAAAAATTTATTTAATCACCATCTAAACATATACATTTCACTATCTCAAGCATTGAAAAAAAGGCTCTTGTTTCTCCTGTATGAAAAAAATAATTCATTGCATTATAATATGTTTTGTAAATGTCTTTATATAGCGTTGTACTTCTTTTGTCAATGAGGAAACATTTCTGCTCTTCTGAAAGTCGCATCGACCCATGAGCTCGGGTATCGGAACGCACCAGAGACCAGGACTCTGTTACTAGCATTTCAAGATGCCCTTATCTAGTAAAAACAGTGGGGGAATTCCGGTGTTCTTTGGATGCTCTTGTATAAAGGGAGAAATTTTCATTCAATAAATCACATTGTTCTTCAAGAGATTTCCAATATGTCCTATCAAGTAACAGCCTCCACAAACACAGTGGAGGACATTCTGGTTTCTTATTATTCATACTCAAGGTCGATTTCAATAAATTTATATTTGTCTTTGGTGGAGGTAAAGAGCATCTCCAAAATGCCCTATCTAGTAATTTGCTTTTTCCAACCACCACAAACACAGTGGGGACATTCCATGCTCATAAAAAGACAGAAATTTTCATTCAATAAATCAGTATTGGCCTTTGGTGCCCCTAGAGTCTGTCAAGAGCATTTCCAATATGTCCTATCAAGTAATTGCATCTTGTCCAGCCTCCACAAACACAGTGGAGGACATTCTGGTTTCTTATTATTCATACTCATCCCAGGCGTAAAGAGAGAAAATTTCTTTCAATAGATTTACATTGGTCTTTTGTACCACTGGAGTCTGTAAAGAGCATCTCCAAAAATGCCCTATATAGTAATTTAACTTTTTTCAGCCTCCACAAATACAGTAGAGGACATTCTGGTGTAATGTTTTATCAACCCAGGCTTAAAGACAGATAATTTCCATTCGATGGAACTTCATTGGTGCCACTGTAGTTTGGAGCGGCATCTCTAAGATACCCCATCAAGAAAATTAGCTTTTTTTCCAACCACCAACTGACACTATACTAGAGGCTGGTGATCCGATTCTGATCCCGTTCTGATTTGTCATGCTCGTCACTGGCATAAAGAGAGAGAGCTTCCATTTAATGGATCATTATTTGTGGAAATGAACTGAACTACCTTATATCAGTAACTCAGATAACTGTGTGTTTAGAAATTTAAAAATTGTACTTCTGCCTTTCATGCAGGGTGGTAAAGGTCAGAACCTAAGACTTATGAAAGTGGAATTTCCTCTATAATGATTCTCTGCAACTTTTTCTGATGATTATTTCTACCAAGCAATCCGCTGAATGGAATGCGAAATAATATTCAAAGGTAGAGGCAGGGTGCAATGTAGAACTACCTCCTAGTGGTTCATCTTGGGCAATGTTCATACTGCTGCGGTCTACAGTTTCTCCAGCTGATATCCTTAACCATCATCCAATTAGTTCTGCGTTTGTGATTTGGCAGAACTAATGAATCAAGCTCATCTCCATCGTTGTTTTGGCAATTTAGGATGAACCCGATACGGCGTGTGAGATACCGGTAAAGCTGAGAACTTCGTAAGGCAGTGACTTCGGTCAACTTTATTGAACATTTTGTGTACATATTCTTTTTTCTTTTTTATCTCCGCATTTTACCCTTTTTTTGTACTGCCTTGCCATTGGAAATAAAAAAAAATTGTAGTGGCAGTATAGTGGTATATACGCTGTTGTGCTTTTTAAAGCAAGCAATCGCTTCTCTGCTATTCTTCCTTAATTGGTGAAGCATCATATTAATTGGAAGTTCTTTGATAAACTTATGTTTGCTGAATTCTTAAATAAAAAGGCTACTTTATTAAAAATATGGTATTTTCGTAGAATATGCAATTAAAAAGCATTACAACACATACAATTATGGAAATACTTAAATGTGTAATATCCATTAAGTAAGATACATATAACTACGGAAAACTACGAGGTTCAAGATACAGGGCATAAAGAACAAATCCTTTCCAGACTATCTTCAATTCTCATTTCTTGCAATTGATACCAGGGATTTTATTTGAAAGCTGTACTTAATCATAAAAATAAAATGTAGAAATGGCAGAATAATTTTGTCCAGGAGAACATTTTCCGTTACATTTGTTGATTACTTTCCGTCACATTTCCTCAAAGTTTTTCAGTGGTGAAAAAAATTCAACTATTTGACAAAAATTTTGTTAAAAATTATAATACCTAATGTGAAATTCCACGCGTCTACAATCTTTTAAGAAATTGGAAAATAATTTTTAAAATTAAATGCAAATATTTACTAACTTAACAAATAAAAATGCAATTTCGCGTATTAGAAAATATTTTATTGAACTGAGTTTTGTGGTAAAATGTTACGATAAAATGAAGTCAAATCAAAGTTATTTTCATAGAAATTTAATCATTTACAAAAATTGCTTTTTAGATTAAGAAGACAATTGATATTTATAATTTGAATTTTTGACACTGTATTTGGGAAAAAATTTAGGCGCCAAAAATTCAAAATAATTTGAACATAGAAACTCGACATTTTAATCAGATTTATGATACATATAAAGAGCTGGGCACTATGATAAATAAGTGTGTTTTCTTTAAAGACTTTTAAACTTAGTCATAGAGCAATAATAAATATTAGCAGGAAGCAATATTCACTATTGCGTGATGGTAGACTATGTCACGTCAAATTTAATAGCTATTTAATTAATAAATAAACACTTAGTCATAAATAAAATAGTATCAAATTTAACATCTACGCTCAAAGGTATAATTTTTATAAGTCAAGGGCCATTTTAAGGCCAAGTCATGAGGCCTATTCTTAAAATTGTTATGTTTCTTTGGCTTCAATATATATTTAAGAGTTAAAAGTATTTTTTAATTGTGGAAAAAAAAGAATAAAACATTGGCGATTTCACACTTTGATAAAACATGATCTAATCAATAGGCCATTCAAATGTTTAATAATTAATTTGCTGAAATTCAAATAATTATATAAAGACTAGCTCTATCAATAATTTTTTGAAGATATTTAAATAAATTCACTGAAAAAAGTGTCAACCTGAGAAATTTGATTTCTGTGCGCTCACGAATGGTCCACTTTACAAGTTGTTACAAGCCAGCGACTCATTTATGGGGTATTATGTAATTTCTATCACATACCCTAACTACCAATAAAAAAATTTTAATGAATGAAAAAAAGTTATTATTATTTCACTGATTTTTAATGCAAATAATTTTGTTTAATATTTTTTTTTAAATTTTATTATCTATTTGTATTTGACATATAATGTGTTTTTGGTATTTTAACAGTAATACGACGGAAATAGCAAAAAGTTTTTATCATGTATCTGGACATTATTTTTTGATTTTATTTGCATAACGTTTTCCATCAATTGACACAACCAAAAACACATTCGATGTTAGAAATGTTAAAAAGTGTGAGAAAAAGAAAGTGTTAAGTTAATAAGTGTATAGTTACTAAGCCATACAAAAAAGAAAAATACAGTGAAATTGTAGTTTATTACAATAATATACATCTCTTTTTTACGGATGATATTAAGAGATTGTTTACATTTTTATTTTAGATGATATTAAGAGATTTTTTCATTTTTACTTCAGATGATTTTTTTACTTTTTATTTTAGATGATTTTTTACTTTTTATTTTAGATTTGTTTAAGATATTAGAGATTTTTTTTTTTTTTAGATTATATTAGAGATTTTTTTAGTTGTTTAATTTAGATGATATTATAGATATTTTACTTTTTTACTTCAGATGATATTACAGATGTCTTACTTTTTACATTAGATGATGAGATTTTGTTTTTCTTTAGATGATATTAGTGATTTTTACTTAAGATCATCTTAGAGATTTTTACTTCAGATGATATTATATATTTTTACTTTTTACTTTAGATGATATTTACTTTAGATTTTTTTTTTTTTTTTTTCACATTTTTTACTTTTTAGATGATACCAGAGATTTTTTTTAAAGATCACAGCTATTGAATAAAATAATAAAAATAATAAGATTGTTTACATATGAAGATCATAAATCGGATATAAATAGATTCAACTTTAAATTTAATTAGTAAATATTTGTTTTCAAAATAAATAAGTTCCTTCAGAAACAACATTTATAATTTTTTTACACTCATTAAATTAAATTAACTCCATTACAATTTTTCTTTTTTTTTTTTTATTTGTTTCTTACAGTTTGATTAATTAGATCATTGTGAGCTAGAAACCCACACAAAAAGTTTCCTGGTTGTTTTATCAAGAATGTTTCATTAATTATTGCTTTCTTTGCACGGATAGCATAAATAACCCTGATTGTAACGCCGCGATGGAAACTTTCAATGTCTGTCTAGTTCAGAATATCGTAAATGCTTGTTCCATTCACGTGCATGTCAAAGCCAATTTGCCACCGAATTAAGACCCACAGATTCGAAACTCAGACGACAGCTATTGATTACTTTTTGATTAGAGCTGAATGCACATTTCCATTTCAAAAGTTTCAATCGATGGGGAACTATATATAGTATGTAAGTAAAAAGATAAATGGAATTAATTCCACGAAATAGTGTCTTGCTTATTAGTTTCAATTTAACGTGATTTCTTGGTTCGAAATTTACAATTTGTTGTAATTTATTTTTAAATGTATCTTTGTACATAATAGTGTTTGATTAAACTAAAATTCCTCTTTCACTTTCCTCCTTATTGAGTATTGAATTTGAATAGTTTAGCGCAACTTTTTTAACGCGTGAAGTATGATGATGTTTTGGTTTTTATTTCATTCCTTTGTATCATAAAATATTTTGTTCAAGTTTAAAATGATTAATATTAAAGAATAGATAAGAAGAGAGCTAATACAAATACATGTTCTATGTGCAGATACTAATACAAGGCTATACAAAATACGTAAATTTATATTTTAAAATTATAGATGATATTTTTGGGGGGCCTGATAAATGAGTAAAGGGATCTCTCTGTGCCGCTGGTTTCGGGTTCAGTTCCGGCAGTGCCATTGGTGTTTGTAGTGGTTCGGAATCGACTTTAAACCATAGATTCTTTCTAATATTATTGTAAGAGCGTTGGGCGTAGGACTGGCAAACCTACTCCTTAAAAGAAAACATCTCCTATCTCGAAATATGCCAGTAGGCAGACGGCCTTGTTCCACCATGTGACTGCTGCCCCCGAAAAGATGCATCATGTTTTTAGTTTTACTTTCAAACACTTGATTCAAAGGTTGTTTTTAGGTGCAGGTGAAATAATTCAAAATTAAAATGACATATATGTAGCAGATTCATTGTTTAGGTTACATAACTGGGAGGCCTGCTACATTGAATTTACATCGTAGTATTGGGATTTGGAACTGGAAGATAGCACTTCTAAGGAATTTGCAACCTCTGTCAAACAGATTCGTTAGAAGTTACACCAAAAAATGAGTTTATGGCCTGCAACTTGCCTCATTAACTTATGGGAGAAAACCCAGAAACTCCTAATCCTGGGTTAGGGAGTTTTCACGATAGATACACGAATGCAGGGTAGTTCCTCTGAAGTCCTATAGGAAGGCACTTCTCCACCCCTTATTCAGCGACATGGATCTAAGTCAGACTTCTAACTATGGGTGGTCCATCACAACAGAAGTTGCCCTTTCCTTCCAGCTTGAGCAAATTACTCATGTGATGCAGGACACTGAGGATTAGACACAAGACACAACATGCACCAGTCTCCAAGCCACTCTTATACCATTTACCAAAGTTCAATGTGAGTACCTGAATTAGTAATGCATGCTTTACGTATCCCGTTCACAATAACAAAAGGTAATTAATAAGTTTCTCAATTGTTTAAGAGCAAGAATATTTAAAAAATTATCTTCCGAGCTTGCGGCAACATAAACGTTAGTCCAACATATTAAAGGTTTTACTTTTCTTTATCTGTTGATCTTTCCAGAAAATATCTATTCATGGCAAATAGCTCAAATGTCCTTTTAGAAATACATTGTTCACATAAACTTAATGCAGTAATTAACTTTAATATTTTTTAACTCAATTGTTATTAAAATTTCCATATCGCACAATTTTGTTTCTAATAAAATAATAAGAATTCGGTTAATTATTAAAATCATTTATCACATATAAATGAATTTTTCTGAATTCTACAATATCATTTTTTAAGATCTATCTATTATATGCATATTTTTCATGAAAAAGACTTGCATCATTTTAGAATATTTATCATAAAATATTCTCAAGTAATAATAAGTAATTTTTGAATTTTATAATTACCTGAACCTTATAATTTTTAGTTAACATTTTCAAAAGCTATTATAGTTGTACCTACATAAATTGCATTTTTCTATGCTAAAAAAGGAGTTATTTGAAAACAATTAGGCTGCATTCATAATTTAAAACTAATCAGCTTAAAAAACATACATCGAATACTTTTGTATAAAATGACTAAGAATTTTCGATTCATTTCAATAACTATATCAAATTAAATCTTTGTTTAATTTCAAATAACAATTCATCGTTTTCAATAATTATACCATTTGTTTTAGATAATAAAATAATAAAATATCCAAACAATTTTAAATATATGATGTCTAAATTGAATCAGAATTGTTACCAATTTGAATTTAGATATAAAAAGTTTTAAGTTGGATTGGTATAAAATCAACGACGAAAACATATAATATAAACTCATAACATATAAAAATAAAAAATAACTACAAATAATATAATTTTATAAGATATAAAAATAATATAGGGCCAAATAACATAAGTTTATAACTTATAAAAATAATATAAGCAAATAATATAACTTTTTATAAGATATAAAAAATAAAATAAGCGAATAATATAAATTTATAACACATAAAAATAATATAAGCATATAATGTAAATATATAACAGATAAGATAAACAAATAATATAAATTCATAAAATATAAAAATAATATAAGAAAAATAATATAACTTTATAAGATATAAAAATAAAAATAAGCGAATAATATAAATTTATAACACATAAAAATAAGCATATAATGTAAATATATAACAGATAAAAATAAGATAAGCAAATAATATAAATTATAAAATATAAAAAATAATATAAGCAAATAATATAACTTTATAAGATATAAAAATAAAAATAAGTGAATAATATAAATTTATAACACATAAAAATAAGATAAGCATATAATGTAAATATATAACAGATAAAAATAAAAGATAAGCAAATAATATAAATTCATAAAATATAAAAATAATATAATATAAAAAGGACCTGATGACTAGCACTCGAGGCCACAGGCTTCTGGTTCCAGTCCCGGCGAAGCCATGGATGTTTATAGTGGTTCAGAATATGGTTGTAACCGTAGGACCCGGTCTAATATGACTGTAGAGCGTTGGGCGTAAGACTGATAACCCTACCTGTAAAGAAAACATCTCCCCCCTCTCAAATTCTTTCCAGTAGACAGACGGCCTTGGCCCACCATGGGAAAGAAGTGAATGAAAGGGGAAGACATGAACCAATGAAGAAGAAATAATATAAATTTATAACATATAAAAATAATCTAATCAATTAACATAAATTTATAAATACGTATAATAAATTAATAAAATTTACTTATAATTTTGTTATATTTTATGAACATTAAAAATTACGTTCTAAATTGCATTACATTAAGTTAACCATATTCTTTACGTTATAAAAATCATTTTACGTTCATCTTTTTTGAGATAATTTTTTTCTTGCTTAGAGATAAATAATTTTATAAAACTTTTATTGCATCTGTATTAGATCAAACATTGTATTATCAAAAGTTGCTATATTTCTCTTTGCAATAACACCAAAACTGTTACTAATATTTTTAAAATCAAATTCCAACATTCCTATATTTTTGGTTACTATAGCAACGTTAAAAGAGACTCTAAACTAAATTAATGACTCCATTCGCCATTCATAACGTAATCTGTTAATTACGTGCCCTCATAACGTAAAGCAATAAGGCATAACTAACCGGTAACTGGGTATTACGGTTTTATGGACACATTAAAGCATTATTTAGGTATGACTAATTTTAGTGCAATTAATTAATCATTAGAAACGAGCCCTAGATTTATTTATTACAAACCTATAAAATTAATTTTACAAGAAGCATTTAAAAATAAACTCTATGAAAGATTTGAAGTGTGCTAAAATTCTTTTTTTCCTTTGCAGCTCCCCCTCCCTCCCACACCCCAGAGAAAACCCTGACATCCCCCCATACTCTTTAACTACTTGTCATCATTAATTACTAGGGTCGGTATGATTTTTTATTAAATTTCATTTATATTGAAATTCATGACTATTGGTAAATTATAAGGTACCTGATGGCCAAGTGACTAGCGCTCTGGCGCTCGGTGTTACAGATGGCCATTACAGATTACGGTGACGGTGTCTTGGATATTTGTAGTGTTCAGAATCCAATTTAAGCTGTAGGTTCCTATCTAATATGACTACAGGGCGTAGGGCTGACAACCTTTTCCCTTAAAGAGAAAAACATCTCATATTTTCTTTGGCCAAACTGGCAGAACTGTGTGGGTTACCAATTCTGTTTAAAATGCTTCTAGTTATATGAATGCAAGCATCAGAGGTGGATAAAACTGTTAATTTTCATTAACGTTATTATCGTTAATGCTAATATAAATTAACGTTTAATTTTAATCATTAAATTTAACATTCTTTTTAATATGTGGTTAATTTATGTGTACAAATACTATAATTGAATTAATTTACGTTGTAATATAGAATATAGACTAGCGCTCTGGTATTCAGTGCCACAGGTTTTGGGTTCAAGTCCTGGCATTGCCGTGGACGTTTGTGGTGATTCGTAATCCACTTTAAACTGTGGTCCTGGTCTAATATGATTGTAGAGAGTTGGGCGTAGTGATAACAACTGCACTACCGTAAAAAAACATCTTCAAAGAAACAAATTTGCCAGTAGGCAACAGCCATGGACGGGTCGTTGCGCCAAATGATGATTATGATGATAAATTGTAAACTGAAATATGATTATTCAAGTTATTATTATTACCAGCGTCTATCAACTGTTTTAAATTGTAATGATAAGTGATTATCAAATATTAAATTTTTTACCATATATAATTATCAGACATTTTAATGAACATGATAAAGTTTGACTCTATGAACAATTTTTGCACTGTTAGATAAATAGCTAATGGGGAGCATTGTTACTCCATCAGTCCGTGGCTTACCATCAAAGTTTGCGCCCCCTGGGTGGTCATGCAAAGTGAGTAACGTCTGTGCAGCGTCTACCTTAAGGCCTCCAAGACCAAGAAGCTGTCTAAGTGTTTGCCAGCTGCATTAGAACACAAAAAAAAAAGAAATGTTTAATAACTGATTTTCTTTTGTATTTAATGTGTGTGTATTCTGTTCGCAGGTGTCCTCGGCACAGTGGGCAATGGGCTGGTGCTGGCGATGTTCTTGAGGTTCCGTGGCCTCATCACTCGCACTACACTGCTGCTCATCAATCTCGCCGTTTCGGACTCGGCCTCATCGTCCTCGGATTCCCTTTCTCCGCATCCTCCAGCTTTGCAGGAAGGTTCGTTATTGCACCTATAAAAAAAAAGTTATTCTGCTATACAGAAAGAATTATTAAAGATTTCACAGGAGTTGCATCTCTAATATTTATACACATGTATCTTTTTTGATAGTTTTAAACGTGAAAAAGCAATGTCAATAAAACAATTAATTAAATATTAATATTAATAATAACAATAAAACAATTCTAATTTTCCCCAAATAAAATTTTATCATTTATATCAAACAATTATTACAATTGGTTGGAAACTACATCTACACGATAGTCAAAACCATTATAACCGACGGTTTGTAGCAATTGAATCCAACTTGGTTTCCAACTACGTCTGGACGATAGTCAATCTCGTTCCATGCTTTTGCAAACATGCCTAATTTTATCGCAGCCACTGTTGTTTCTATACCTCACAGTTGATGTAAATGTCGTTAACTGAGTTAATGTGGAATATTTGATGAAAATTTACATACTATTTTTAAAAACATTTTTTCCCCTTTAAAACTGCTTTGCTTCGAAATATATCTGACTAGCATACCTAATGAGTAATCGATTCGTCCATTTAAGCTTTTGAAACGCATGTTTACTTTCCACACAATCTATAGTCGAACTATAGCTAGCTGGATGCGAAAAACTTCTACCAAATACCACAGCCTGATGGCCAATTGGCTAGCTCTCTGGCCTTTGGTACCCAGGCTTTAGGTTCGAAAATCCTGGCGGTGGCATAGATGTTTGCCAGTGGTTCGAATCCACTTTAAACTGTAGCCCTTGGTCTAATTAACCTAAACAGTGCATAAAATGACCGTAGAGCGACAAACCAAGTCCCTCATTGGCACCACAGCCCCATGGGAGGGGGCGAAGGCCATCTGCCTGCTGGCAGATTTCGAGACAGAGTTTGTTTTTCCTTTCTGCCGGGTAGAGTTGTCAGCCCAACACTCTACAGTGATATTAGACTAGGACCTACGGACTAAAGTCTATTCTGATCCATTACAGACATCGATGGCATGGCAGTGACTCGAATCCCAAACAAGTGGCACTGAGCACCAGTCATTCAGCCATCAGGCTCCATGTTTATATATAAGATATTTTTATTAGAAATTTAGTATAAAAAATTTTCAAATCCGGGGCATTTTGAACTAGGTTATTTGCCAAAATAATGGCAAATATATGGTAATTCAACTTGAACCAGCACCACTGTTACAGTTGGATATGTTATGCTGTATCCACATTTTTGTCAACATAATTTGGTAAGAAATCCACAAAAAGGGAATCTGAAGTTTAGCATACTTTTTAAACCCAATCGTGTGGCCAAATGGCTAGCACTGTGGCCTTTAGTATCCCAAGTTTCAAATTCGAGTCCTGGCGGTGGCATGGATGTTTGTTAATGGTTCGGAATCTACTTTAAACTGTAGGTCCCTGTCTGTTTAGCCCTCGTATGCACAAGATGACCATAGAGCGACAAACCAGTCTCTCTAAGCCCAAATGGACTTTTAGCCAGGAGATTTGTTAAACCCATCCACGGCAAAAAAAATGAAGTTTCAGTTCGACATCACATTTTAAGTTTCAGACCAAATTCTCTTCGTTTGCGATATTATTCATAAACTTTCAAACTAATATAAAAAAAATTAAACCTAAGATTACGCGATATCTCAAAATTTATTTTTAAGTCTTTCTTCAAAAAAAAATATATATTCAAATTTCAATAATTTATCAAGTTTCAAATTAAAATAACTTTTTATTTCTCGTTTTCAATTCATTATTTTTACATTCTTTTTAGTTAATTTTTTTTTCCATAAACTCTTTTTTTATTTATTTATTTATTTATTTTTTAAGATCGAATGTGATATTTCAAAACAGGCTGCTTTTTCGATATCAAATGATTGCCAAGGTTTCCGTGAAAAGAATTCAATCTAAAAGAAATTCGAGCTTCACAGAGTCAGTACATTTTCACTCTACGATTTCTGTCAAACGGTTGGGAACGCTTATTTTTTTTTCTTCCTTTTTAGCTTTGCATAAAATATCCATGAGATTATCTTCAAAACAGCAAATATGTAAAAAATAAGAAATCTGAGTATGGCGAATGAATGGCGCTGGGCATTTTTAATATCGCTTGAAAGAATTTTATCATGGAATTTTTTAATTTCGCAGAGAGCGTTTCTTTCAGAAATATATATTTGTTTTAGCGGTAAGGTTTGTCTCGATAATGTTTGATGTGCAGCTCATCCTTAAAAATAAGTTCCGCAACTTTATTCACAGATTAAAATATCCTGATGTATTTCATTATAGAGAATAATAAATCGGATCCGGAAATTCGAAACAAAAGATCTCCTGTATTGGTTGCCTAGGAAAATTGGATTGGTTGCCTGGTAAAAGTCTGCTCTTATTGGTCTGTCCCTCTAGATAATTAGTCATTTAGTCATTTTTTGCACTTCTGTTCTTCTTCATCATTGACATGTGCGGCCTGATGGCCAATTGGCTAGCGCTCTGGTCTTTGGTTCCGAAAGCTTCAGGTTCGAATCCTGGCTGTGGCATGGATGTTTATTGGTGGTTCGGAATCCGCTTTAAACTGTAGGTCCCGATCTAATTAGCCTAAAGTGTGTGTATTAACTGACCGTAGAGCGACAAACTAAAGTCTTCTTCATTGGCACAATTTGCTCGATGGTGGGCCAAGGCCGTCTGTCCGCTACAGTAGATTTTGAGACTGGAGACATTTTCTTCTGACGGGTTACGGTTGTCAGCTGTACGCCCATCAGTCATTATTAGGCAGGGTCCTATCTTTTAATGGGGATTGGAAAACACTACAAACATCCATGACACTACCGGGTTCTAACCCGAAACCTGTGGTGACGAGCGCCAGAACGCTAGTCACTCGACTCTCAGGACCTTATAATGGCACATATGTGGCAAATTCAACTTTAACCCGGCGAAAGACCATTGTTACTGTTGGATATGTTACGCTCCATCTACATTTTTGTCAATATAATATGAAAGGACAATAATGGAATTTGAAGTTTTTGTATTCTGCTCTCTAAATCCAATGGATTTTCCGTACTACGGATTTGTTAAGCCCACCCACGGCATAAAACCTTAAGTTTCAGTTTTCGAATCACTTTTTTTTTTCTCCTAATGATAGGATTCCTAATATATTCTTCCCTCGATATGATTCCTAAACTTTTAAATTGATATGAATAAAAAAATTAAACCTAAGATTACATGATTATTATTTTAAGTCTTTCTTCTAAAAATAAGATACACACATTTCTTGAAAATTTATCGAGGTTTTAAATTAAAATAATTTTTTTTTATTTCTTGTTCTCAATTCATTATTTTTTAAACACTTTTTTAGTTACTTTTTTTTTTCCATCTCTAAATCGATCGCATTTGATATTTCAAAAACAGGCTGCTTTTTCGACATCAAATGATTGCCAAGTTTTCCGTGAAAAAAATTCAATCTAAAAGAAATTCGAGTCGCATAGAAACAGTACATTTTCACTCTGCGATGTCTGTCAAACAGTTAGAAAAGCCATTTTTTTTTCTTTGGTGTTGAATGCCTTAACCTGGTGTTGCCCAACCTGGTGTTGGATACCTTAAGGCAAGTGCTGCGCAGACGTACTCACTTTGCATGACCCAGGGGCGTGTGTAACTTGAAGATAAGCCACGGACGCGGAGTAACAATGCCCTCGCAACGCTCTACGATCTTATTAGACCGGGACATACTTTTTAAAGTGGATTCCGAACCACTACAAACAACCATGGCACCTCCGGGACTCGAACCCGAAACCTGTGGTACCGAGCGCTAGCCACTCGGCCATTCAGGCCCTTGCATAAAATATCCATGAGATTATTTTCAAAACAGCAAATATGCGAAAAATAAGAAATCTGAGTATGGCGAATGAATGGCGCTGGGCATTTTTAATATCGCGAAAGGAATTTTATCCTGGAATTATTTTTAATATCGCAGAGAGCATGTTTCTCAAAAATAAATATTTTTTTTTTTTTAGCGGTGAGGTTTGTCTCTATAGTGTTTGATGTAGAGCTCATCCTTAAAAAATAAGTTCTGCAACTTTATTCACAGATTCAAAAATATCCTGAAGTATTTCAGTATAGAGAATAATAAATCTGATCCATAAAATTATCCATGAAATTAGAGACAAAAGATCCACAACATTGGTTGCCTTGGATGAGGTATTCGAAAGTTTTTCGCTCTTATTTACCGCGGTTTGTCACTCTACAGACATTTTTTATTTGTTTTTCGCACTAAAATAGTTTTTTTGCACTAGTGCAATCGCCGATGGTGACCGTCAGCCTGCTGGCAGATTTCGAGACAGGAGCTGTTTTCCTTTTACAGGGTAGGGTTGTCAACAATACGCCCAACACTCTACAGTCATATTAGACGTTGGGAGCCTGATGTCCGAGTAACTTATGCTGTGGCGCACCGTACCACAGGTTTTTCGGGTTCAAGGGCCACCGATGTTTGTAGTGGTTTGGAATCCACTTTAAATCGTAGGTCCCGGTCTAATATGACTACTACTACAAACCACCACACCACATCAGTGCCTAGAGCTGAGTTGTTCCTTTACATTTTGAGACTGATGTGAGTGAGAAGTCTGATTGGGCTCTAAGACGCTCTACGGTAATATGAGACAGGAGTACAGCTTTAAAAAACTGCTACAAACGTCTGTGGCACCGCCGGGATTCGAACCGGTGGCGCCGAGCATTAGTGCCTCATCCATCAGGCCCTAGGTCTAATATAACTGTAGAGTGTTGAGCGTAGGGTTGGCAACCTTACCCTAAATTTGGTTCCGCAGGGTTCATGTTTGAATGCTGATGACGACATGGATGTTTGTTCGTGGGTCGGATCCCACGTAAAACTGTAGGTCCATTTAGGTTAGCACAGAAACAGTACATCTTTCACTCTACGAATTCTGCCAAACAGTTGGAAACGCCATTTTTTTTCCTTTCCTTTTTAACTTTGCATAAAATATCCATGAGATTATTTTCAAAACAGCAAATATGTGAATAATAAGAAACCTGAGTATGAGTGAATGAATGGCGCTCGGCATTTTTAATATCGCGAAAATAATTTTATCATGGAAATTTTTAATATCGCAGAGAGCGCGTTTTTCAAAAATAAATATTTTTTTAGTGGCGAGGTTTCTCTTGATGGTGTTTGATATGCAGCTCATCCTCAAAAATAAGTTCAGCAACTTTATTCACAGATTAAAATATCCTGAAGTATTTCAATGTAGAGAATAATAAATCTGATCTGATGAAATTAGAAACAAAGGATTCCCAACATAGTAATGTAATAATGTAATAAAATTTACATAATTATAATAATAATTGGCCTAAGATAATGTAATAAAAATTTTCGCTCTTATATATCTTGGTTTGTGACTCTAGTCATTTTTTGCACTTCTTTTTTCTTCTTCATTGATGCAGGGGCCTGATGACCGAGTGGCTAGCGCTCTGGCGCTCGGTAACACAGGTTTCGGGTTCGAGTCCCGGGAGGGCAATGGATGTCTGTAGTGGTTCAGAATCCACTTTAAACTGTAGGTCCCTGGTCTAATTAGCCTAAAGTGTGTACAAAATAGCTGTAGAGCTACAAAGTCTTCATCGGTGCAACCATCCCTTAGTAGGCTAAAGTCATCTGTCTGTTGGCAGATTTCGAGAAAAGAAATGTTTTCTTTTTCCCGGTACGGTTGTCATACCTGTCATATTTGACCAGGACCTACAGTTTAAAGTGGATTCCAATCCACTACAAACATCTATTGCACCCCCGGGACTCGAACCTAAAGCCTACGATACCACTGACCATAGGGCTATCCAATTGGCCATAAGGCCGCTCATAGACCATTATAAACTTTCATGTATGAGTTTTCTCTTCCGTTATAGCTCCATCACACATGTCTCTATACAAAAAAATAGTTTATCTATGTTAGTTTCAGTTTAGTTATGAAATCTATCAAATGTCTTCTCAAAAGGATGACTTTTATACGCTTATATGAAAGGAAAAAAGATCAACAAAATGAAAAAGATAAAGATCGAATCCATAATCATGTGATATGATTATTGGTGTAAGGTTTCACAGCCACTGAAAAATCAATTACTAAATTAACGCCTATTAATTCTTTTTCAATTCCTTCTATTAGCTCACACGCTCCCTATATATTTGTTGTATTTTCGATTGTTCATAAAATACTTTTTATTCATCCACTCGAGTTCAAAATACATTTTTTGAACTTGTAGTGGATGACACTGAATGTTAATACAGTTTTTATTAAATTTATTTAATTAATTTTTAGTTTTTTTAAATTTAAATTGCATGTATATACCAATAGATGGCTCCAAATATACTTAAAAAAATGAATGACAATTATTTATAAAGGACTATCTGCAATAGAGTGAAAAAAAAAAAATATGAATTTTTTATATTACTTGTTATTCAAAGAGTCGTTGAATACATTTATTTATAAATATATACATTCTGCCAATATAAAACAGATTGTAAATATTTCAAATTGTTTTTATTTTCTAGACTATTATTTTAGCTAATCAATGCATCGCGTATTCCCAGTTGGGAACCACCTACCTACAAAAAAAAAACATCTTCAAATTACCTAGCTTAGTATAAAACATCTTTAATGGACTTTAAGTTATAAATGATGTCCAAGAGTTCTCTGATAGTTAGAAAGATTTGTGATTTGCATAGTGATATCGGTTCTGTGATTAATCATGCATCTGGTGTGGGACGGACAGCCCATGAGTAGTCTATTCATGGGGGAGTGAAGGTTGTCAGCTTTTGTTGAGATGGAGCACCCGTAAGGTTGAAGTCGGACTTGGCTCCGTGACGCTCTACAGTCATATTAGACCGGGACCTAAAGTTTAAAATGGATTCGAACCATTACAAGCATCCCATGGCACTGCCGGGACTCAAACTCGAAACATGTGGCACCAAGTGCCACAGCACTAGTCAATAGCTGCTGGTGGTAATAATAATAATAATAATAATTAAAACCAACAACAATTGAATAATCAATTTTTAGTTTACAATTTACCATCATCATTATCATTTTGGCGCAACATTCCCATGGTGGGCCAAGGCTTTTTCTGCCTAATGACAGATTTCGAGACCGAAGACATGTTTCTTTTTAAGGGGAGGATTGTCAACACTAGGCCCAACGCTCTACAGCCACATTAGACCAGGACCTGCAGTTTTAAGGTGGATTCCGAATCGGATCATTACAAATTGTTGTTGATTCATGGAACAATTTTAATTACCAGATTTGGTACCCCTCGCATTGTAAACAGCATAACTCACATAATTTTTATATAAAAATTAGCCAAATATGAACAATGCGTTAAAAGTGTAGAAAATTAAAAGCGATATTAACTATTAATATATTATTAACATATAACTATTAATATATTTATAACTATTACTAACATATTAATTCTCAAATTTAATTGAGCAGCCAACTTGAACGATTGTAGAATTTCTTTTCATTTATTCAGTATATTTTTAATACATATTAATATCTTAAGAATCTTTTGTAACACGAAATCTAATGCATTTTAAAAATTTTTGACTTTTAACTCTTTGCTTTTATCCTACTTAAATATATATAATTAAGTATTAAATTATTAAAAGTAAAGTATTAAAAGTAACATATCAATTCTTCAATTTATTTGAACAGCAATCCTTTGAGCAATTGTAGAATTTCTTTTCATTTATTCAGTATACTTTTAATGCATGATAATGTCTGTAGAAATTTTTGTTACACGAAATCTAATGCATTTCAAAAATTTTAACTTTTAGCTCTTTGCTTTTATCCTAAATATAAAACAAACAGTAGCGAACTAATTTTTTTTTTTTCTTTTCTCTTTTTATATTCTGTTCGTCGCCATTTTCGACTTTTAACCATTTTTAAATATGCCACGAGAAATTTTCTATCTTCCCTTAATTCTTATCCAGCAGAGTAACCTTTATCACACTCAACCACTTTCATAATGCTGAATTGATTTTCCGTTTGGACCAAAAGAATAAACAGAAATTCTATTTGCTCAAAAGATTTTGCATTTCTCTTCTAATTTCGCATGAATGCATCAGCGAATTTTTATAGAAATTCAACTCATTTTACTCATTTATAGTTTGGATTTAGAATTTATGTGGGTGGGTTATAAGTAAAATAAACAATAGATGGTAAAAAATTATTCATACGTTACACAATGCAAATTTTAAAAATATTGTTCACTCATTTGAATTCAAAAAATGAGATGTCTTTTGTGAAAATTAATTTAAAATTAATTTATTTATTATTATTGGTATTAAATTGACTATTATTAAATTTCAAAATTAATTAATTAATTAATTAATTATTTAATTTAATTATTAATTTAAAATGTAATTACTTTTTTAAATAATTTCAAAATTCTTCTTCCTTTTTTTTTTTTTTTTGCTTTTGCATATGGAAATAAAACATTTCTGCTTCCTAATATTTTTTTTCATGATATCCATTTTATTTTTTAATTATATTATTTCAAAAAATGAGAAAAAGAATTCAAAAAATGAGATGTTTTCTGTAAAAATTTAGTTTAAATTAATCGATTTAATTAAAATAAATTTTAATTAATTAATTAATAATAATAATATTTATTATTACTAATAATTACTAAAATAAATTATTACTAATAAAATTGAAATAAATTTTTACTAATTAATTAATAATAATAATTATTATTACTACTGATAATTATTATTAATTATTATTTACTAAAATTAATCAATTAATTACTGAATTATTAATTTAAAACTAATTTAATTTTTGTGAATAATTTTTGCAATTTTTTTAATAAATACGACATATTAAACATTTCCTACTTATTTTTTTTTTTTCACGATAGCCATTTTCTTTTTAATTATAATTTTTCATTTTGAACTTTTCATAAAAATAAATATACAAGAGTACATACGTGGAAAGGTATTTCTACACCCTAATATAAGAGTTAATACCCTAATATATTGAAACACCCTAATATATCAGTATTCTAAATAAACAGAAAAATAATTATTAAATAATTAATTAAATTATTAATAATCATTAAGGAATTTATCTTTTCTAAATAAATGCAATAACAATTAAAAAGTTTTACTACATTCTCGTTTAAAAGAATTTGTGACATATGTTTTATTCTAAAATTTATTTTTTTAAAAACTAAACAAGGATAAATTAATTTAACATTTAATAAAAAAATAACATAGCATTGAAAAAAAAAAACTTTGATTTATGAGTTAACATGAGATTTTTGTGAACACATTTAAAGAGATGAAAATATTTTCATCAGCTAAATATAAAATTATTTATTAATGATTTTACTATTAAATATAACATATTAATTCTATTCATTTTATTGCTAATTTAATATTTCAACACTTTTTTAAAAACCATTATTGATCCATTTCAAAAAAAAAAAAAAAAAAAAAAAAAGCCATCAAATATAATTTCATTAAAATTTTTTCTAACTTTGAATGCTAACCTTCATAAAATAACAGATTCTTCTGAACATGTTTTTTTTCTGTATCATTACAAAATACATAAATATTAATATCCACTCAGTATTAGGTTTAAAACTTAAGAAATTATTAACATGAATTTATAAAAATAAATAAATATAATTTATAACATGAATTTATTAACATGAATTTATTTTGATATCAACTTGATATCAATTGAATCGCAAATGTTATATTTTTTATTGTAAGGGTACTGTTGGCATTATATAAGTGTATCAACGTTTCCTCTTATGAAATGAGAAGGCTTTCTCGGGAATCATAAAAAGAAATTGCATACCTTTAAGAAAACTGACAACTGCTCATGGAATAAGTCTAACGATAATTAGAAAATTTCGACGCATTTACATCACTCTATAATAAGATCCATGGACTATCGTCTACCCTTATAAACACAAAAAAATTTTGGGTACTGAAGAATATTGAGTCAAATGTCTCTAAAACAATATGAAATCCAGATAAAATAACTATTGTCAGATGTATTATATGCGTAAATTTATGTTTGACTTAGAATATTACAAAGGTAGGCGAAAATATTCATTTCAATTCAAGTTTTTTTAAACTTGCATGATTTAACTTTGGTGTTTCAAAAAGATAAAAAAATATAAGAAACGAGAATACTTAAGTTAATCCGTTAAGAAATTGAGTCTTCTTTTATTTTACATGATATAACAACAAAAGTATAATAGTTCCCATTATTAATGAAATTCTAAAACGCTTAATATTATTTATTCTGAAAAATGATAGTAAGCAGCTGATAGTTATTTTTAATTACATTGTTTGATTGGAGATGTTTCAAAATGGTAAAAAAAAAAAAAAAGTTGAGAAGCGAGATTACTTAGGATAATCCGTTAAAGAATTAAGTCTTCTTTTTATTTTGCATAATATTAAAACTAAAAGAATAATAGTTCTCATGATTAGCGAAATTCTAAAAAGCTTCATTTTATTTATAGTGAGTTTTTTTAATTATGATGTTTTCCTGGGGTGTTTCTAAGATAATAAAAAAAAAAAAGAAAAGACAATACTTAGGATAATCCCTTAATGCATTAATAGTCTTCTTGTTATGTTGCATAATACTAAAACTAAAATAAGAATGGTTCCCATTATTAACGAAATTCTGAAAAAGCTCTATTTATTAAATTCCTACTATTAGTTCCCACTCTTTCCATATATATTTATATATCTTATTCAAATTTTCAATCGTTCATAAAATACTTTTTTATTCAACCATCCAAGTTCAAATACATTTTTTGAACTTGTAGTGGACACACTTGATGTTAATACGGTTTTCTAATATTAATTCATTCATTAAATTTGATTAATTAATTTTAGTTTGATATAGGAGAAAAAAATTTATCCTATATAAGACATTTAGTAGGATATAAATTTAGAATAAATACCGTCATTGGCGGAACGTGTAGATCGCTGGAAAAAATTTCCATTTCATGTTCTTTTTTTCATTCTGGGTTCTAGTCTGAATCAAGGAGGGAACAAAATGGAAAATGAAACATGTGAATAAATTAGTGAGAGAGATGGAAAGTGTATGTGAGAGAGAAAGTGTGTGTGTGAGAGAGAGAGAGAGAGGGAGAATTTCTTCTTGAAAAAAAGGAATGAAAATTATTTATAAAGGTCTTTCTGCAATATAGTGAAAAAAAGTAGGAATTCACATTAATTTTTTTAAAATATTACTTGTTCAATTCCTTCTATTAGCTCACACACTCTCCCTATATATATATCTTTTTCAAATTTTCAATCGTTAATAAAATACTTTGTATTCATCCACTTAAGTTAAAATACATTTTTTTCGAACTTGTAGTGGATAACACTGGATGTTAACACAGTTTTCAAATATTAACTCAGTAATTAAAGTTAATTAATTAATTTTAGTTTTTTTAGATTAAAGTTGCATGTATCTATCTACCAATAGATGGCGCCAAATAAACTTAAAAAGAATGAATATTATTTATAATGGACTTTCTGTAATGTAGAGAAAAAAATGTAGGAATTGACTTAAAATTTTTTTTTTTTTATAAATTACTTGTTTTTATTCTGCAGAATGATAACGAGCAATCGATAGTTGTTTCTAACTGTGGCACGTGTTTTGTCTTTTGCAGGTGGCTTTTGGCGACGGTGGCTGCCAGTGGTACGCATTCATGGGTTTCTTATTCGGCTCAGCACCACATCGGCACCTTAGCTCTCCCAGCACTAGACAGATACCTGATAAGCTTGCCGGATTAGTCTTAGTAAGAACCGCCTGTACTCTACCTCGCTGCCCTGGCACTGCTCCGGACGGAATACCATTCCTCCGGTCAGTCGTAGATATCCCAGGTTCCTCTTACCTCCCTCCATACCCCCAGTTCAAAGCATGATGTTGGGAAGGAACGAACGAAGAATGTTGTAAAAAACCAGAACATTTTAATTTTATTTAGTAGAACTGCTTTTAATCACATTTTAATAATCCATTTATAAGATTATAATGAAAGTTCTGTCTGTTTGCAAAAAAGGATAATTCATGAGTACATGATAACACCCATTCAACTTCTAGCCATGCATGATATAACAATGGATCCTCTATTATACTGTTGACGAAAGAACAGTGTCTTGGTCATCATTAAAAACTATTCTAACAGCCTCCAAATAGCCTCCATTCAAGGAATAATCTTTATGTCTGTCTGGTGATATATGCTCGGAAATGTTCATTAAAACTAGTTTTAAACGAACATTAACTAAGCTCATAAATTGCTAGATGACAATCAGACAATAGCCACTGAAATTTAATATCAGCAGATAAGACACTTAAAACATTTCTGCATGGCATGAAAGGAGTTATATTTCAGCAAAACCATGCCAAATACCAAACTGCAAAAGTGGCTAACGATCTCTAGAAGAATTTAACTTGGAAACAAGTATTCCTTCACCTTATTCTCTCGACCTTGCTACTTGAAATACTATCTTTATAAAAGCAGAATAACTTTCAATACTTTTAATTTATTTTATTACAAATAACTTTGCAATACTTTCGTTGACTACAAGATAAAAGGTTAAAATGAAGCAGGATTCGTTTCTCAAGGCAAAAATTCAAATAAATTTTATTAAAAAGGAATTGAAAACTGATGGGAAAATAAATATTTAGTGAAAAGAATGACTATGACTATCTTAATTAAAAAATATATTTTTGACTAAAATTTATTTCAATATCCAAAAAACGGACAGAACTTTTTATAACCCATAAATGATGTGGACGACTTGAATCAAATGAGGATACCCAATAATGTATCTTCTCAAAATTCTATGGCATTATACATTTCTATGTTTGTTTTGATACCAAACAGAAATCTAAGGTGTAGGTTTTGGTTTTTCCATGATTATATTTAATATAATTTGATAACATATAATTATAGCCTACAAAAAAATTAAATTTAAATTGCTGAACTGAATAAAATTCGATAATATAGAATAAATACAGTTTCGAAATAATGTAGCAGAAAAATAATTAGTTGAATTAGTTGAAGTTTACTATTGTACTCTAGTTTTACCATTAAACTTAACTATTGTGCTAGTTTCCAGTTTAACATAAATAATAAACATTTCCGATCGCTTTTCTAACCAATAACTGTACATAAATGAGTATTATCAACTTACAAGATTACGAACTTTATAAAAGGTGTTTTCACAATTATTTATTAATCATAATTTTGAATGTTATTCAAGTATTAAACACGATGAATTAATTCATGCCTTTTTAAAAATTTTAATTTTTCTTACAACAAGGACTTTAAAGAATATAGTATTTTAAGCTTAAAAAAGACGACTAATGAAAAACTTTTGACAATATCTGTTTTCCTTGTATCCGACTTGAAAAATATGTATAAGAAAATTGAAAAAAAACCATTTTATTACAATTTTGTAAACATTGGAGAACTAATTTCAACAATATTTTTAAGAATATTATTTGAAAATAATTTATATTTACTGAAACCTAATTATATGCCCTTTCGAAAAACAATTTATTGCAACTGATCCAATGTTAACAAATGAAAATATTGCAGTTATTTTATATCATGTATTTCAATCAACAAACCTTCGTTTCAGTGTATAATAGAAGAAATCTACAATGTGATTCATGTTATATTACCTTACTCTTAACAACTTTAAAATTGAGATAAACACTCGTTTTATACTTGCATATTTAAAAAGTATATTTTATACTACATATTGTATATATTAAATATTACATTAATACTGTGTCCAAAATATAAGACCAATTTTCAATTTAAAATTCCAAGGGCTAATGGAATTTCATTTATTTTTCTTTTTTAAGTTGCTGGCACTGTCCTTGACATCTATGCGAAATTTGTCGTAAAATATTCATTAGTATTTGAGTTACGCTTTGCTTTGTGAGATGCTAAAAACTGATTCCGGCGATTTTGAAATGTCTGAATTAATTGAATAAAATAAATAAATAAGTTGAAATAATAAAGAAATTGCATAACATTTTGTTTGCGGAAACGTATAGAATGTTGCAGAAGGCATTCGGTGAGCATTCGTATATCGCCCTATGGTCAACCATCAACCTCAACCACGAAGCTCACGCCCAAAAAAAAAAAATTTGATGCTTGCAAACCGTCGATTTACAATTAGAGACCTTACTGATGATGTTGGAATTTAGAAAGGATCGGTCAATTCCATTTTGGGCCTCAAGCGCGACAAATCTCGTTTGATACCGAAAATACTGAATGCCAGCTCACACACATTGATTCTTCGTGATTTTTCGCCAAAATTAAACCTATAACATTCCACAGCCACCATATTCACACCGTGTGACTTCTGGATATTCCTAAACTCAAAAGAACACTTCGGGAACAACATTTTCAGTCGATTGAAGAGATTCAACGTGAATCGCCGTGCTCTTGAAGGCCATCCCTGTCGATGACTTTTTAGCATGCAATGAGGATTGGAAAAAAAGTGGGCCTAAGTGCATTGTGTCCGGACGGGATTACTTTGAAGGCGATGAAATAAATTTGGAAAAATAAATAAAGAGTTTTTTGAAAAAAACAATTGGTCTTTTGTTTTTGGCACAGTAGTATGAAACTACTGTTCATTTCTCCGCAACCACGATTACTGAATACGAATGATAATCACGGTATATTTAAAGCAAAAAACATTCAATAATAACTTTTGTTCAATAACAGTTAAAAGCAAAATAAGTTAACAAATATGTACATAGCAACAAAATAGCGTAGCATATGTTTCATTCATTAGGCCCAGTGGTGGGTTGAACAGGTCCGTCACATTTTTTCAATACTTTAAAAAACTTCTTAAAAGGCATATAATTAAATATCTTGTAATTTGATACCAAAATAAAACAGGAATATAATAATAATAAATGAAATAAATTCAAAATTTACATTTCAAATTATAGTATTGTGTCAATAAATATAAAGATAATGCGAAGTGAAATATTAATTTTTGAAAGAGCAATGAAATTCTAAGAACTTTAAAAACTTCCATCTAATCCAGCATTTATTAAAATTTTCCAAAAACTTCATCTTCAAAGTCAAATTTCGTGAGATTAAACACTTGGCGGTGGTGTGTGTGTCCATACGCTCATTTGTTGTTGTTAGTGATTCAATTTATAGGAAACTCAATTCAAATTCTTTGATTCCTTTTATTTGTGCTTTGCTTTAATTTTCATATCCTGTGTCATTCAACTTCAAAATCAAGCCAGTTCGCCACTCTTTAATTATGAATTTATAACAGGTTTTACACCTAAAAAAATGTTTATCCAAATTCATCAAAGCGATCCAATTTTAAAACGTATCTTTCAATTAGGTAATTTCTTAGCTCAAGAAATATATTTTTAAAGTTGCATGATTTTAAAATCTGAATTATCAATATTTGAAGAGTTAAAATTAAGCGTAAAAATTATTATCGTAGATTTTGTTCTGTTATTGATCTGAATGAAATTTGTTTATATGATTGAAAAAAGCTTTTATTTATTTTATTTTTTTTTCGTTTGTTAATATGAAATTGGCCGTATTTAAGGTATTTTTCGTAAACATATACTAATATTTTATTTACATAAAGCAGTTTTCAAATATTATTAAAAATTGTTTACAAGTCTAGTTTTAATCCCAAGTCACAACAAATGTAAAAAAGTTAAGCAAATATAACAAAATTATGACAAATGTAAATGATGTTCATAAAAACCATAATAAAACTATAATTTTTGGCATAGAAAGGAAGAAATATTTACATATTTAAATTACATAAGATTCTACCTGGAATTTAAGTCAATATATACTTTTCAAATAAAACCGTAAGGTTATTCATTTAATAAAGCAGTAAAGTTTATAGCTAAACAAATATAAAGTTGTTATCAAAATCTGCTTAAGCAAAAATGTTTTTAACAACTTTTAAAATATGTTATAAGTGAAAATATATCTTAAAATTCTCCCAATGGGCAAAATAATAATAACAGTAGTAGTAAATAAAAAATAATAATTAAAACAATAGTAATAAAAAATTTAGTTTAGTAGTAATAAAAAGTAGTAATTAAATTATTTGTAAGTTAATTTTAATTAATTTAATTAATTAATTAATTTTAGTTTAATAGTAATTAAAAATCGTAAATAGTAAAAATAGTAAATAGTAATAATATTAACTAAAAAATAGTAAATAGTAATAAGAGTAACTTAATATCTGATAATGAATGCCCGATTCTGACTGCCTGGTGTTCGTTGTACATTGTAATCATTAGATTGAAGAAGTTAACATTACTAATGATTACATTGCAAAAATTATTTATTGGGCCTGTAATGCATCAATTATAACTGATTAACTTATTATGAAGTTTACTGATATGTCCTTTCTTTACTATACGCAAATGAAACAATTTTCCTTAAAAAAATTCTTCTCTTAGTTGTAACACATAAGGTGTTCCTATGATTATACTGTTATAACATTTTTTTTTTTCTCATTAGAAGAATTTTGGCATATCATTCCCAGGAGAAGAATGTATGTTATTTGAAAAATATGTAATAAGCCCATCTCTCAAATCTGACATCAGATGAGCTTTGTCGTTGGTAGTAGCTGCATTGCATGCAATTAGTGTTTATACTAATAAAGAACAACTTATCACTCAAATTGGCAGTTATTTGGTATCATGTATAAGTGGAATGTATCGAATGTATGTGCTAACTTCACAAGTCGAAAACAACTACAGATTAAATATGATATATATTATGATTATGAATATGATTGATTGAATATATACTATGAGTATGACTACTATGAGTTGATATACTATGAATATAATATACCCATGAGTTGTTTCATCGTGATGTGCGATAGACCACGAGCTGAGAAATGTCTACTCTACAAGTTTACTGGTGAACTGGTAGAGTGGTGATTACTACTACTACAAGATTTTTTGGTGATGAAGAAGAAAGTTCTGCCACCAGTTGACCAGATTTTTCTCTGAAGTGACTGAATAGGCCCGAAGTTTTCCGCCTGTTTTTAAAGTGAACCTTGTGGTTTCGTTAATCACGTCGTGTGATATTTAAAATCTGTCGCAGATCAGGTGTTCAGAATTGTCGCAGACTCGAGAACCTAAAAATCTCCGAACTTGGAGTGAGGATGCTCTTGTATATCTAATGTATATATGTATAATGTTTTCTCATCAACACGAAAATGGCCTCTTCTTGAAGCCGTTATAGGTCTAATATAGGCGACGTTACACTATAAAAAGTTAGTAGGCAATATGGTATAAAATGACATAAAAAGTCAAATAAAATTTTAAACATGTCGGATTGAATGTCGGTATTTTTAATTAATTCCTTGAAGATCAAATCCAGTTCAGTTTTAAATGAGGTGTTTTAGATAATATGTATACAATTTTGTAAATAAATTAATTAATTTTTTTTTGCACAATCACGGTTCCCTATTTTCTTAAATTCTGTAAGAATAAAAAGAATTAAATTAGAAAAAGAATTATAAAAGTTGCTTCACCGAAAATGAGTAAAATTCAAATTTGCAAAAAAAAATCAATAATTTTGGAACTTTTTAGAATAGAGAAATAATTAATTACATAAATAATATCTTTAGTCTCATAAAGAAATTCCATAAATAAGCAAATACTTTCTGAGAAATATCTTTATTTTGAAATTAAAATCTTTCCTTCAAATATCAAAAGGCAAATTTTTCCATCTGTTTTTAATTTTGTTCCTTTTAAAGAACTCATAATAACTAAAAGGAGCATTGATTTTATTTAATAAACAAATAACTCTAAAACAGCATACGTTGAATTAAAATGTGTTCCTTTTTTTATTCCTGAACAGATCAGGGAATGATTCGAATCTTAATCTTCATTGTCTTTTCATTTAATATTTATGAGTTTCTTTCTTAATTGACTTTTTTTAAAGACGTCAAGATCCTTCTTTTGGATGTTTAACTGCTTGAAGTTTGTTTTCTTTAAATTAAATATTTATTTATACGAACATGGCGAATGTTGAGTTTCGGTCTTGTTCAATATTTTTCTTTTTTTTCATTTATTAGTAAAAATCAAAGAAATTTACATTTAATTTCCTAGATTTGCAAGAAGATATATGCTATTTATTTTTATTAAAATACTCCAAGTAATTACAAATTTTATTTTTATTAAAAAGACTATATTAAATGTTTTTAAAAGATGACATTTTTATGAAACGTAATTTTTAAAAATATTAGTTAATATATTATTAAAACACATGAAATGCAAATGTAGTTATTTTTTGTGACAAAAAAAAAAAAAGATGGAAATGAGATTTGACAAAAAAATACTTCAACAGAAAGAAATCTAAAAGAAAAGCAAATAATGAAATATAATCATTCTAAGCAAAATAGATACTATCTAATCACAGGTTCCTGTCATTAAATATAAAAACTGTTACATAAATAATAAATTTCGTGGAATGCATCAACCTTTTAGCATTAATAACAAACATTTTCTTATAAAGGACAGATAATAAACTTGTATGTCAGCTTAAAAACACGTCAAAACTTAATGAGTAAGCAAAATTTATTCTTAGAGATTTGGAGTTAATGACGTGCCTCCATTGTGTAATGTGACCATTTATTTTTCTCCTCTAGTGGGACATCTATTAATTCTAGGTTATTGCATGTGTATTCAAAAATAGCATATTTTTTCATAGTTTTTATTTAATAAATACATAGAAATGGAATCAAAAAAATTAATTAACGTGGTATTTATATATATTTCCTAGAACAAATATCTTTGGTATTGATTTCAAATGGCATTTCAACATAACACACATAGCAAACATTTTTTTTCTTATAAAAAGGCAGATAATAGGGTGTATATCAGCTTAAGAAGTACACCCAAACTTAATGGAGAGTAACCAAATTTATTCTTAGAGATTTGGAGTTAATGATGTTCTCCATTACTAACGTGGCCATTTATTTTTCCTTCTCATAACGGAACATCGGTAATTGTATCTGTATTCAAAAATCGCATATTTCTTCATAGTTTTTATTTAATAAAATCACAGGCATGGAGCGTAAAAATTATTAATTTATGTGATTTTATATATTTCATAGAAAATATATTATTAAATATCTTTGGTGTGGATTTCAAATAACATTTTCAACACAACATACATAACAAAAAATTTTTTATAAAGGACAGAAAATAGATTTGTATCTCAGCTTAAAAAGTACGTCCAAACTTAATGGAAGTAACCACATTTATTCTTTGAATTTTGGAGTTAATGGTGTGTACTATTACTAAAGTGATCATTTAATTTTTTTCTCCTTATAAGGACATCTACTAATTCTAGATTATTGTATGTGTTCAAAAAACGCATATATTTTTCATTTTATTTAATAAAAACACAAGAATGGACACACAATAATTAATTTATGTGGTCTATATATATATATTTCACAAAACAAATTTTTATTAAATATCTTTTGTGCCGATTTCAACTAAGTATGAATTTCTTAGCAAAATTTCTCAAAATTTACTTGGGTAGAATTAATTTGGGCTTTAAGAATCGACTATTAATTGCTTTTTAACTCGTATATAACTTATTCATACTTCATCTATGAAAGCATTGGTCACAAAATATATTCAATATGAAATAAATTAAATGTTATACAAAATATATGATTCAAATTATTGGTGTGAAAATGTTTGAATTCCGTTCACTCACTTTTTGTGGTAAAATGTCGTAAGAAATAAGTGAATATTCATTAAATACTTCTGTATCTTAGATAAATTAATAAATTCCTTTCAATCAATAAACCATTATAAACTGAGATTTTTTTTTTTCAACTATTAGACATTTATAAGGCTTTTAAAAAGGCTACTACACCAAATATTATTATTATCATTATTTTTATATTTTTTTAAACTCAGCATCTGCAGATGTCATATATTCTTTTGTTAAGATCCCTGAAGGCAATTTCTTTGAGTTTTTGGCGGATTTACATATGTCTGATATGTATTATGCATGCCATTATCACCATGCTACTAGAAGCTACGGACAGATTTTTTTAAATTTTTTTTTAGTGCCATTTTTATATCCTTACAGTAGTTGTTCTCTGTCTGAAAGCGGAGATATTTTAGCATCCAAAAAACTCTGCTTGTGGATAACGAGATAAGCCACCTTAATAAGTGATGGACCCGTTTAAAATGTGGAGATTGGTACAATATTCATGACCAAAATAAATACTTACGGTGCAATTAAATATGTAATTTTAATTAAATAATATTGCAATATTAACGTAATGCTGTTAGTAAAATTTGGGCCAGATATAGATATAGATGTAGATGCCATTAAAGCCGAAATATTAGTTAAATACTGCGTAATCTTCATCTTTGAAACTTTCATGAAAGTTAACTACTTTATTCATTAGAAAAAGCCATTCATTCATTAGCCAAAGATTCTACTTTCCTGAAAATAGAATTTTTGGCTACCGAAGTGAAATGGTGAACATTAGGCTGAATATTTATTATTTAAAATTATTATTGAGAGAAGACGTTGATACAAACATATCAATCATTTTCTACAATCTATTTTTTCATAATCAACCTAAAAGAAAATTCAAACTTTTTTAATTGAATAATTTAGCAGAAAACAGTCATACATGTACTATTATTTTTCTTCTTGTTAATTGGTGCAACAACCTCATGTTGGGTCAAGGCCCTCTGCCTACTTGCAGATTTCGAGATAGGAGATGTTTTCTTTTTATGTGGTTGGGTTGTCAGCCCTATGCTCAACAAATCTACAGTCCTATTGGACCGAGACCTACAATTTAAAATGGATTCCGAACCACTACAAATATCCACGCTCCGCCAGAAATCGAGCTCGAGGCCTGTGACACCGAGCGCCAGACCGCTAATCACTAGGCCATATGGCCCCATTATTTTAAGATATTTGTTCCATTTCTAAATGAATAAAGTAGTTAACCTTCATTATTTAAACATGTTTATATTAAAATACAATTTACAGTGTTTGCAATAACGTGGATTTATTATTGTCAGACTATATTTCGTTTAATTTATGTACCAACTAGAAAATAAGAACAGTAAATAAATTATTCCCGCAGTAATTTCATCTCTCGAAAAGTCTTACGAAAAACGAGTTTCTTTAATCAATATTTAAACCTAGCTCCTCTCATAAATCGACAAACTCATTCCTTAACAACTGAATTGTAAAAAGAAAACAAAAATCTCAGCTCAATTTAATGTAATAAACTCACTCCCATAACACAAAAAATGGCGAAAGAAATAATCGCACAAGCTGTTGCAACTATTCGAAGCTTTTAAGTTAAGCGATTAAAAATCGCTTTGAAGTCGTTATTACTTTTTAACGTTTATAAAGAAGAATTACTTTTTAAGAAATAGAAATTAAAGTGATTTTAAAACTGTTTTAGTAAATATTTTTCTTTTTTTAAAAAAATGATCTTTTATTTTCAGGAGGTAAAATTAACATACCGAAGATACTGTCAAATGCTGGCTGCAATATGGGGATACGCATTTTTCTGGGCAGCCATGCTCTTTTAGGGTGGGGCAGGTAAGTAAATTTACATGCCTATTTCTTTACTTTATTTTATTTTCATTTATTTTTATTTTTATTTTTTATTTATTCATTTACTTATTTATAATTTTTTTTTTTAAATTTATTTTACTTTTATATATTTTTATTTTTTATTTATTCATTTACTTATTTATACTTTTTTTAATTTAATTTTTATTTAAATTTTTTTTTTTTTTTATTTATTTAGTTATTTTTTTTATTTTTATTTATTTATTTTATTTTTATTTTTTTGAAATATCTCTTTAATATTACAAACTTTTACTAATAAAAATATATCCAAATATCTGATATATTTGTTTTTTTTTTATGTATTGTTCAGTATTTAACAAAAACAATCATTGTTAGCATTTTAATAGAAAAAGCAACAATTGCTGGCTAAAAATTTAATTTTTCATCTATTAAAATATTAAAATATTTATTGCAAAAATATTACAAAAATTGCATTGTATAGTTTTTTATACCTATAATATAAGAAAGTTTTGAGCCACTTGAAATTTATTAATTTTCACGAATAGATTTCTAATTTAAAATTATATTGAATATTTATGTTACAATTTTTCCAATTAAATATTAAAAAAAAACTGATATAAACATTTATTCTTCTTAATTTTTTAAAAAGGAATGTTTGACTTTTTTTTCTTTATTAAAAAATTGTTTAAAATGATAAATTAAAACTTGAAAAGTGTTCTTACCTATTATTAAATATATTCCATAAGTATATATATATATATGTTATATTAAATCATATTTTAATATTGTTTTGTCATATTCTGGAATATTTAGTAACAAATAAAATTGTAATTATTAAATTTCAACAAACAAATTTTAGATTTCCTTTTAAATTGGATACAATTAAACAGCTATTTTAATATGTTACTTAACATTAAAAAAAACTAATTCCAATTACCAGGATTAACAGAATTATCTGGAAATGTGTTATGACTGAATTTAAATCGTTTTACAAATACTTGGAATAGTTTGAGAAAACTTAAATAGTCACTTTATTTTAACTCAAGAAATAATGTTCTACTTTTCTACAAAAACATGGAATGAAGCTTTCAGTAAAAAGTTTCGCTAATGATACATATTAAAATGTTGAGTCTGCCTTTAATATCCAGACATGCACCGTTGAAAAGAGATTAATCTATTTAGTATCATCTGAAAGAACTCATGTGTAATTGATTTCTTATCATCGTATTAAATAGTGATCTAAGAATACTTTGTAACAATTGTACACAAATTTAATATTTTTGGTAAAGCTTTCAAAAACGTTATTTTGAATTTTAAATCTAAAGAATATATCAGTGGACCAAAATGAAAAATATTTCTGTAACTTTCAAACATGTTTCCATGAGGATGAGAATGTCGCCGAGCAAGTAAAAGGAGTGAAATATTTTTCAATCAGATAGCTATAAAGTAAAAGCGCCGGATGCCAATGACAGTAGTTTTAAAACCAGTCAGAACTAATATCAGAAGCAAGCACGATTCTTGGCTCAGTGACAAACGTGCGCAGCTGTAAGGCATTAGGCAAAGGTTCAATCCACTGGCGGCTTTGTTGTAGACCATGTTTCAAGAAGCGAGGTGACCACATACGACACGCAAATGCGTGGTAGTTCTCCCTAAAATCCTCACGGAAGACACTGTCATCTTTCTTCAGCATCACAGAGCCATGGTGAAGCTTCTATCTATTGAAGTCGATCGCAAATAGAAGCCTCCCCCCCTTCTTCCTTCCATGTGAACGGTAACCATTTTCACTAAGCTCTTGGACTTGGTCTAGGTCAGACAGCCAACCCAAACGATCTTGGGCCACTATTGACAGCCAACATCAAAAACCCTTGACCCCATATAAAAATTATCCCTGTAGTAGATTTAGATCTATTATAGACATTTTTGGAGTGAAAATTGAAACATGAATTATTATTATGTTTAATATTATTCTACCAGTAAACACAAATGATATAATAATAATAATGATATTAAAAACGCACTTGTAAAAATCAAGAACACTAAAAATGAAATATATAAATATAAATGGAATTTAAAAAAAATTAAATCTTAAAAAAATATTTATTTTATTAGTGTCATATTGGCTTGCTTTAAAAAATATTATTTTGAAATCAAAATTAATTTTTCTCATCATTTCGACAGTTAATTTTGAATATATGGATGTACGCATAATGTAATTCTTAATACATTGATTTTCACTACTTTTGGCCGTTATAAAATAAGTATATTTTGCAAAATGGGATAAAACTCACAGGCTGAAAAAAAATGTTCAAAAGTGGACCGCGGGCTGGCCACCCTTTTCATAAATTAGATTTTAATGAATAAAATAAGAATGTTATCAAAATAATAAATAAAAACGAATAATTTGAAATATTTTTTTTTTCTCAGTGATAAAGCAAACACATGGAATCTTGAAATGAAAATGTGCAAATATATCTAAGTGATTATATTCTCTTCAAAAAACATGAAATCTTAATCTTTCATTGTAATCAATAAAAAAAATTATTTATAATTTGATAAATTATTCAACCTCATTTAAAACTTATACTACTCTACTCATGCGAAATGAATTAGAAGAAATTTTAATTTTAATTTTCCCAAAGTCCAAGAAGGATGAATGAATTAATTTCACTTTCAAAGAAAGGGGGTCTAAATGGTGGTTGAATTTTTTCAGTCAATAAAATTCCTAAAATCGCTTCATAGAATTCTTTATTCAAAAAATTACCTTTTTTTGATTTTTTATTTACAAATAAAAAACAAAAAAGATTCTATACATTTTCCCCAGTTCAAATTTGTATTCTAATCTCTTAATTTTTAACTCTTGTAATTAAAAAACATTGTAAAAAACCATTATAAAACACAAAGAACAAAAACTATAATTTCACACTGATACTGTTAAACGAGAGCTATTTTTAGACTCAAATCATCTCTAATAAAACAACTTCGTCCGAAATTACCTTTTCTGGAAGTGTTTCAAATCGCAGAGATTTAAAACACAGGGTCCCACTTACTTTCAAAATGCTGCAAAATAGAGCCACTCGTCACATTGAGTTCAAATTTGAACTGAAGATACTCTATCGAAGATACTTGAACTGTCTGAAGATACTGTCTACTATCTGATAGATACTTGAAGATACTTGATACTATCTGAAGATACTTTTGAAGAAGAAAGGGAAACAGTATGGGTTCAAATAACAGTTCAAAATGTATTAATGAATGGCCTTTGGTAATACGTAACT
>BPLR01005003.1:0-30740 GCA_021605095.1 Caerostris extrusa
GGTCTAGATGTTGCTGTCTCCCAAGTGGAATAACAGGGAGGGGTGGAATAACAATAACATTATTTTACGAAGAAACCCTGAATCCATAGTGTTTCGAAAACTTTATAATGATCCATTTTTCTCCATCGGGTGCTCTATCAGAACAGAAGATGCCCATCCTTTTCAACCTTCCATGAGACCACACGGGTTCTTGATTGGGTCTAGATGTTGTTGTTTTACCAAGCGGGATGAGAAAAAAAAACAATTTTCAAGAAATACTTTTAAGGTGACGTTTGTAAAGAAGACTAAACCAAAAAAAATATTAAAAATAATTTTTTTAGAAACCAACCATTCTAATGGAGATCATTTTATCATGGGATTCAGGTTTTTCACACTCATCCGTACAGCATCAGCAAAAAAAAAAAAAAAAAAAAAAAAAAATTATACTTATTAATTGGATTAAATTCAAGAGTTTTCTTTCATCTTATAGTTCCGAAAATCTTCCAGAATCAATATTTCCATTATTACAATTCAGGTGGGGATTTTTTTCTTTTCTTTTTTTTTTTTTTTAAGTTAAAAATAAGAAGTTTTTAAGTTAAGTTTAAATTTCGTTCAAATTTCAGCGGTGGACAAACGATATTAACCATCTAAAAAGAAAAATGCAAATGAACATTTTCATAGAAAATTACTAATTCAGAATTTTTTTCGAAGATAAAAGACTTGTTCCTTTTGTGTTAACTTTATCCGTAACTGAGAAGAAACTCTCAAAGGAGCCAGCGATGGGAAAATTCGAAGCACGTAAAATCAATTTTAATTTCAAAGCTCGGAGTTTTGCACCGGATTCTTTTTATGACTCTTTTCATCTTTGGAATCCCCATTTGAATATCCACTCAAAGTCAATTAGAATCACGGGCAGTAAAAGCTTTTGTTTGCAAATGAGCTCCTCCTATTCGGTTTCCCAAAATGGCTTCCCGTTCGAATGGCGCCATTGAGCGATTCAGTGATTGATTCGGTGAGCGAGTTGATTTCGGCGAACTGTTTTAAGCAGTAATTGAAGATAATTTAAAGAGTTCGTCATTCACTCGGCTCGTTTTGTTTCATAGTGAATGGGGAAGATAGTCAACAACTGCACTTTCCAATTCCGAGATTTCTTGAAGGAATATCGAATTTTCCCGTGGAAAGATATCAAAGGTTAATTTCATTTTTCGATGAAGGATGTTCTTTAATTCCATATATATTTTTTTCTTTAAGAAATGTTTAATGTGTGTAATACGCCAATGATGGGTTTATTATTATTATTATTATTATAAAATAAAAAATAAAAATTAAAATGTTCTTTTTTATATTAATCAGTTTACATCATCATCAGTGGCGTATTAGTCCCATCGCGGGCGAGGCAGTCTGCCTACGGCAGATTTCTAGACATGAGATGTGTTCTTTTTACGAGGTAGGGCTGTCAGCCCTAAGCCGCACAAAGCTCTACAGTCATTAGACAGGGAGCTACGATTTAAATTGATTCCGAACCCCTACAAACAGTCATGTCTCCACCATAACTCGAATCTGAAATCTGGCCCGACATTGTTAAATAGTGTTAAATAAGGTTAAAAAGAATTAAATCTGCCTGAAGTTTTGATATTTGAGGTACATTTACTCTCTTTTGCAAATATTTCGCGTTAAAGACAGAACGAGCCTTCATGTAGAATACTTCGCTCCAATAATGCATACCAAACATTGTGAATAGCTAGACGGCAGAACACACAAGACATCAGGAAAAAGTCAAAAGCATTTTAGTTTTTTACTAAAGAAAAAAATCCGTAATATGAATTTAATTTGATACATTATTGACACCATTTAAAACTTAATTTTTTTATCTGTGTTCATAGATTAAATTTTATGTTTGGACTTAAGTAGCCACATATAATCAACCCATAACAGTTGAGTCCCGAGCAAAAGAGAACTTCCGATATTTTGAAGTGTGATGCCTCATGCTAAGATGATTAGCACCATCTGTTTCATGCAAATATCTCTTCTCCGCCTGCATAATTAATGAGGGACGAGCTTTTTCTTCCCAAGCGAGTGATTGATTGGCTCCTAATTGATGACCCCATCTGCTGCCAGTGCTTGCTGGGAAGTCTTTTCCAAGACTGCTTTTTTAAGGTCAGCGAACTTGGTTTTCTTGGTAGCACCGGGAATTGATGAGGGACACGTTGATTAGTTGAAAAGTTTTTTGGCAGGGTGTTTTTTTGAAAAGATTGGTTCATTCGCTCTCATAATAAAGACAAGGACGATGGAAAGGGTTAAGCAATAATAATAGCTTTTTTCTAGCAGAGTTAGAATCGTGAGGGTCACTCATCTGTGTCAGGTTTTCATTCAAGCTGGGAATGACGTGAAATTATTGTTTGGTATTCTTGGTTTGTCTCTCTACGGCCATCTTGTGCACTCGAACACAAAACAGATCGGGACCTACAGTTGGACGTGTATTCCGAACCACCAACACCGCCAGGATTCGAACCTGAAGCATGTGATACCAAAAGCCAGAGTGCTAGGCACTTGGCCATCAGACCGTCAGTATTCTAATTGTGAACAGCAATTTTTTTATTGTTGTTGTTGTAATGCAGCTGACAATACAGAGACAGTTAACCTTTAGGCCATTAGGAAGGGCTGTTCTGATTTGAAGTGAATGGGGAAAATATTCAACAACTTTACTTTCAACTTCTTGAGAATTCTGGAAGGAATATTGAATTTTCCCTGGAAAGTTATTTAAAAGTTAATTTAACTCTTCGATGAAGGATACTTTTTAATTCCATACATTTTTTTTCTTTAACAAGTGTTTCCTGTATGTAATATACCAATGATGTTTTTATTATTATTATTATTTTAAAATAAAAAGGAAAAATCAAAATGTTCTTTTACGATCAGTTTTCATCATCATTATCATCATCAGTGGCGCAACAGCCTCACGGTGGGCCAAGTTCGTCTACTTGCAGGCAGATTTCTAGACATGAGATGTTTCCTTTTACTGGGTAGGGTTGTCATCCCTACGCCCAACAGCCATATTAGACCGGAACCTATGGTTTAAAGTGGATTCGAACGACACAGCCTCCATGCTACTACTGGGACTCAAACTCGGAACTTGTGGCACCGAGCGCCAGAGCGTTAGTCACTCGGGCATCAGGACTTATACATAATATTTTTTATTTATTTCAATTTTTTTTTATGAATACTATTTTGTAATTTCTTTCACGAGTTAGCAATTATATAGTTAAATAATTATTTGTTGTAAAAGATGATCTGGTGATAATTAATTGAATATAATAATGTTTTTTTAAAAATTGTTGTTATAAGTTTTGTTCTTACATTAAATTCCAAATTCTTATGGGTAACTTGTATATCGGCCCAGCAGATTATATATTTTTTTTTATCTTACATATTTCTTTTCTCTTCTTTTGCATGGATGGCCTTTATGCTAAACATACTTATATATAATATATTTCAAATGTTCCATTTAACGATATGAAAAATATTTAATCAGTCATATCACTAATTAGCTTAACAGTATTATTTCATTAAAATTTAAGTACTATTCAATTTATATGATCCGCATTTCTGTGTTATTTCTCGATTGTTATTCCTTATTATAGCAGTATCTCTAGAGAGAGGAATGAAGCGCCAAATGTGGCAGCTCCCCTACGTGACTCCGGTGAATCATTGCCTCCAAGTGGCGCCAAGGGGACCTTTTCGCAGGTAGCACGGAAAGGGGAGGAGGTTCCACTGTTTTCTATGGCAGACGATTGTTTTCCACCCCGACTGATTTGGGGCTCTTCCGGGCCCGTTCCGAGAGAAGTTTCTGCCAATAAAAACTGATAAACGAACATTCTCTTTTTCGAACATGTGTTTCTATTTTGTGGGGTTGCCTAAAAAGAGGGTTTTTCTTCGGCTAAGATATCGAAACTATAGAGTTTTGAATGCTGGCCTTGTTGGCCTTGTTTTGCCAATAGTCACTTTTATAGTGGAATTTTTCAGATTGCAGGGGCAGTAATTAGAGTTACTTAAAGGAAAGTTAGGTAGTTAGTTAGAGTGTATATATATATATACTGTACCCCTATACCGTATATTCTAGTTAAATAAGTTTTATGATTGCAAAAACCGATTACGGACCTGATGACCGAGTGACTAACGTTCTGGCGCTCGGTGTCACAGGTTTCAAGTTAGAATCCCGGCGGTGGCATGGATGTTTGCAGTGGTTTGGAATCCATTTTAAAACCGTAGGTCCCTGTCTAATATGGCTGTTGGGCGTAGGGATGACAACCCTATACCCTGTACCGTATACCATCTTCTGTATCGAAATCTGCCAGTAGATGCCTTGGTCTACCAAGGGCTGTAATTAAAGTTAGCTAAAGGAAAGTTAGGTAGATAGAGAGTATATATATGTATATATATATATATATATATATATATATATATATATATATTGCACTCCTATACTGTATATTTTAGTTAATTATGCGGCCTGATGGTCAATTGGCTAGCGCTCTGCCTTTTGGTTCCACGGGCTTCAGGTACGAATCCTGGGGGTGGCATGGATGTTTGTTAGGTGATTCGGAATCCACATCCCTGGTAAGAATCTTGACACACGCGAGTCGTATTCCAAATCAAATTGTTGGCGTCCAAACTGGGTTTGGTTTGGTTTTGTCGCTCTACGGTCATCTTGTGCGCACGAGGGCTAAACAGATCGGGACCTACTGTTTACATTGGATTCCGAACCACTTTCAAACATCTATGCCACCGCCAAGATTCGGACCTGAAATCTGGGATACCAACGACCAGAGCGCTAGCCACTTGGCCACCAGGCCGCTCCAAATTGGGAATATAGCAAGCTATATTTGGTCCAAAGCGGATGTATACCGAGGTACAACTGAACTTCGAATTTGTTAGTCTTATGAAAGGAAAAAACGGAATACTTCCATATACTTCCACTTGAAAATCGAATTGTACATAAGAGAGATTCTGTTAAGATCAATGCACGAGTTGTTCAGTTGTATTTCGGTATACGTCCGCTTTGGAACAAATACAACTTATTATACTCCCTGTTTGATCGCGAACAATTTTGTTTGATGTACAACCTTTGTTTGGAATACGTCTCGTGAATCTCGTGAATTGATGGTGTAAGACCCGATCTAATTAGCCTAAAATGACTGTAGAGGGGCAACCCAAACAAAATCTAGTTAAATTTTTTTTATAATTGTGAAAAGTGATTAATATAAAAAGAACATTTTTTCCTTTTGATTTAGACTAATAATAATGAAAAAAAAAAAAAAAAAAAAAAAAAAAAAGAAAATGCCATTGACTTATTACACCCAGGAAACATTTGTTAAAGAAAAAAATGGAATTGAAATGTATCCTTAATCAAAGAGTTAAATTAACTTTTAAAATAACTTTCCACGGAAAATTCAATATACTTCCTTCGTGAATTCTCATAAGTTGAAAATAAAGATGTTGAATATTTTGCACAATTCACTTTTAAACAAAACGAGCCGAGTAAATGACGAACTCGTTAAATTATCTCCAATTACTGTTTAAAACAGTTCACCGAAACCAACTCGTTCACCGAATCACTCAATCCATTCATTCGAATCGCTCTATGGCGCCATTCGAACGAGAAGCCATTTTGGGAGACCGAATATGAGGAGCTCATTTGCAAACAAAAGCTTTTAGCATCCAACGATTCTAACTGACTTTAGTTGATATTCGAATGAAGATGAAAGGAGTAGTAAAAAGAATCCGCTGCAAAACTCCGGGCTTTGAGATTAAAGTTGATTTTACGTGTTTCCGAATTTTCCCCATCACTAGATCCTTCGAGGATTTCTTCTCAGTTACGGATAAAGTTAACAAAACCTTTCATCTTCGAAAACTCTGAATTCTTATTTTCTATGAAAATGTTCATTTGCATTTTCTTTAGAGGATTATATCGTCTGCATGCCACAGAAATTCGAATGAAGTCTTAAAAAAAAAATCACCACCTGAATTCTAATGATGGAAATATTGATTCTAGAAGATTTACTGAAATATAAGATGAAAGAAAAACTCTTGAATTTAATCCAATTAATAAGCATAATTTTTTTTGTTGATGTTTGAATACTGTTGAGTATGTAATCCAAATCTCATGATAAAATGATCTCCATTAGAATGGTTTCGAAAAACTATTTTTAATATTTTTTTTTGGTATGTCTTCTTTACAAACTTGAATTTAAAGGTATTTCATGAAATTTTTTTTTCTTTATCCTTCTTGGTAGACAGCAGCATCTAGACCAATTTCAAGAAGCCGGGTGGTCTCATGGAAGGAGGGAAAGGAGGGGGGGGGCAGCTTCTATTGCGATGGAGCACCACCATGGACTGCTGAAGAAGGAGGGCAGTGTTTTTAGGGAGGACTACCCGTATTTGCGTAATCGTATGGTAGAAAACCAGGAAAACTTCCATCAGGTAATCCGACTAACGAAGCAAGACGTTGAACATCCCAAATGCATCGTGTCTTCTCATATTTTGAAACAGTGTCTACAACAAAGCCGCCACCGAATGGAACTTACGTCTTAGTGCTCACCAGTGACATGCGTTGCCACCGAGCTTCGAGTAGGACATGAAAAATGTTGAAGCATATACTAATAAATTCGCAAATAATCAGCAACTATTATTGCGACACACCATCTGTAAACCTTTGTAATCTAATTGTGTGGTTGTTTATATATTTTTTTACAATTTTGTGACATATTGCTTTATCTTTGTATCTCAGAGGTAATGATTGATAAGCTTATATCACGATGACATTAAAGAGTACAGAGGTAATAATTAATAATTAATAAGATTAGTTCACGAGGAAATTACAAAGTTCAGGATGATTGATTGATACGCTTATCTCAGGATGACATTAAGAAGTTTAGAAGTAATGATTGATAAGCTTATCACAGGTTCACAAGAAGTGGAGAAGTAATTATTGATAAGCTCATATGATGACAATAAGAAATACAGAGGTAATGATTGATCAGCTTATATCATGATGACATTAAGAGATGAGGTAATGATTGATAAGCTTATTTCATGATGACATTAAGAGATGAAGTAATGATTGATAAGTTTATCTCATGAGGACATTAAGATATTCAGAGATAATGATTCATAGGTGTATCTCATGGTGACATTAAAGAGTTCATAGGTATGAATTAATGAATTTAGGAGATAAATGCTTAATCTAACATCTACTTTCAAAAACCTTCACCTTATTCCAATGATGCTTTTTGATCCGAGAGCATTTGGACATGCACCTTTACAATATCTCAGCATCTTAACTTTTATTTGTTCTCAAAATCATATTTGGCGTTTCAGGATTTGAAATTGGTTGACAAGAAAGACATTTTTATCCTCTGCAATAACTTTACCGGCATTTTTATGATGTCTCTTTTAAGACAACATTGGAGGTTTGGTTTGTCGATCATTCTTTGCATACTTTGGGCTAATTAGAGCGGGAACTACAGTTTAACGTGGATTCCGAACCCCTCATATACGTCCATGGCACCTGACGTCCACACCTGAAGACTGTGGTACCAAGGACCAGAGCGCCAGCCAATTGACCATGAGGCCGCCACAACTAAGGATAGAGTAAACATAATAATCTCCGTTCCAAATTTTACCTAATAATTTTTCGTGACACACAAAACCCATAAGAATTTTAACTGATAATCGTAATAATATCTATAAATTAAATTACGTAAATTAACTTACAGTATCTCAGTAATATCAGGAACAATTAAGTTAACGCAATTCAGCCAACAATTTATAGTCTCTACGTTAAACTAGCACTAGTCCAGTAAGTAGTCCAATTACGTGAATAGTTAATATTAAAATTCGAGTAAAAACTTCCATAATTGCCAGGGGGTTGTACTGAAGAATGTGCTGCGAGATGCAGCAAGGGGAAGTAAGCTAACAAATCCCATTCCGTGGCATCTTCGTGTATTTTTTTTCTTCTTCTTAATATTTAGAAGTCATTAAATCTCTCTCACAAGGGCACGAGGTACCTCCGTTCCGGGAATTCTCGGGAAAGAAGGCGCCACTGTAAACTATCAGCGGAATAATTAGAACGCGGCGCGAAGGGGAGGAATGAATTTTAGAACACATTCTGGGGGAAGACTAGGAGAGGAAAAGTGTTCGAAAAGGGTCATTAGGGAATTCCGTAAAGTTGGGATCTTTCACAGCATGGAGGCGAAGTTTATAATTGGATGAATTCAATCTGCAGTCCGTTCCAAATTTGGATATGTGAAATTTTGAAGTAAGAATTTAGATTCTATCTTAAGTCCTTTTTAAATTCTTTTGATAAAATGCAGAGTTACTTCGGTATAGGGCCTGAATGGGCTACTGGCTAACGCTCGGTGCCACAGGCCCGATGGTTCATGGATATTTGTAGAGGTTGGGAATCCACTTTAAACTGCAGGCGTCGGTCTAATGAGCCTAAAGTGTGCAAAACAGGTGCCACAAGTTTCCTGGGTTGGAATCCCGGCGGTGTCATGCATGTTTGGAGTGGTTAGGAATCCATTTTAAGCCGTAGGTCCAGCTTTACTGGGATAGTAGAGTGTTGTGTTACTCGCGTCCGTAGCCTATCTTCTGTCTACAAGTGCCCCCTTGGTAGTCCAGCATGAATGACAGAGCTCAGCCCTTGCTTGTGGCATAAAAGATTAATTATCTCTATATTGACAGATGCATTAGGGAAAACACTTCGGTATACTTCCTTAATCTATTCCAGATCCTTCTTGGACTTATATCAAACAGGATGAGGGCCAAATGAATTTTTACCATAGAAATTAAGAGTTTATCTATTGTCTGTTCACACGAAGAAAAAAATGGGATTCATCCGTTTCAATGGAAAAAATCCCATGTTTCATCTGTTCTCATGATGAAAATCCATCTTATTTGTCTGTTTTATTTGCTTTGTTTGAAACTCATAAAAACAAGTTGTTTGTTTGGCGCGATTTTAATGTCAGCGCCATGAAGTTGATTCAGCTACGGATAGGCTAAACATAATATTCTCCGTGCAAGATTTTACCTAATCATTTTTCATGACACATAAAACCCATAAGAAATTTTTACTGATAATTGTAATAATAGCTACTCATTAAATTACATAAAATAACTTTAATATCTTAATAATATGCAGGAACAATTAAAGTTATGCAAACATTCAAACGAAATTCCAACAATGAGTAGTCTCTACGTTAATCTAACACTCGTCCAGTAAGCATTCCAATTACGTGAATAGTTAATATTAGAGTTCGAGTAAAAACTTCCATAATTAGCAGGAATTTGACTGAAGAACGTGCTGCAAGATGCAAGAGAAATAATACTAAGCACGCAGCTAACAAATCACATTCCGAGCACATCTTCGTGCATTTTTTCTTCCTTCTAATATTTCGGAAGTCATTAAATCTCTCGCAAGGGCACGGGGCCCTCCGTTCCGGGATTCTCGGGGAAAGAAGGCGCCATTTTAAACTATCAGCGCGGAATAATTAAAACGTGGCGAAGGAGGAGAATCGAATCTTAGAATGCATTCTGGAGGAAGAGGCAGTGAGGAGAGTGTTAGAAAGTGGTCATTAGGAATCCGTAGAGTGGGGATCTTTCACAGCGTGGAAGTGGAGTTTATAATTGGATGAATTAAATCTGCAGTCCGTTCCAAATTTGATATATGAAATTTTGAAGAAAGAATTTAGACTGTATGTTAAATCCTTTTTTAAATTTTTTTTGATAAATGCAGAATTACTTTCAATCCCTTCCACATCAGTCTTGGGCTTATATCAGGAAGTATGGTGGCAAATGGAGGATTCCAATCTTTTTTTGGCTGCTGTCATCCACTGCCATTCTCGCCAAAAACGGCAAAGAAAATTCATAGCTGTTTAGTTATCTTGAGATTGCAGCATTTGCACCACGTGGATCTTGTACGGATACCATTTTAAAATGGATCGCAGAGTTTTTCGTACTGTCGACCATGGAATCGCCAACTCACGTGACAGCGATCGAGCACTTGCTGAAGAATAGTTGGAAGTGGAGGCTCTTTCAACCTCGATAGTTTCTTCGCAAACCGGTTTCCACCCTCTTCCTGGCAGCACACCCAAGTCTCCAGTCTCTTCAAATTTCATAATCACCTTCTTTAAACCATTCTATAATTATTAATCTATAATAACCAATGTTATGAGCGAAACTGAGGTTTGGCAAGGGGGCACTTGGATCGGACAATCTCCTATTCATTTATGTAATATCCTTTCGCTGTGTTTTCTGTATCATAATTTTTGATGATGCACTTGTTTTTTGATGATGCACCAATCTTGCTATGGGATTTCGAGTCGTCTAAGTGTCCGTTGTATTCCTTTGATGTTTCTTAATAACAAACTCAACACATATGTAACCGCTGTCAACACAACTATGACTCCCGGTTTTATTGAGCACAAAGAAAACGATAACAAATAAACACATAAAAATAAAAAAAAAACAAGAGAGGAGAGTGGCATAGAAAATCATTCATACACCAACTAGCGACTCACAGTAGCGCCATCTGGAAAATATCTTTCTCCTTTATCAATTTTTAATTACTCTAGTACTATTTATTTTGTATGTATATCCAGACTTTATCTGTTGAAAAACGAAAAAAAAAAGAAAATTTTCTGAAGAACAATACTGCAAAGTATGGGATTTCAAAAATAGCTACTTTTGAAATATTAATTATTTTTATAAAAGAAAGTTTTGTGTTTTATTTTGAAGACTTAATTCATTTGCTTAATGCTTAAATGCAGCGCATTAAATTTCGTGTATTCTTATTATTTTAGCAAACTTCCAGTTATTTCGAATAAACGTTCAGAATGAAATGTTCAGACAAAAGGGGAAGTTTAATTCACTTAAGAAATTTACTGCGCTGAAGACATATTTATTAAGTATGTGCTTAGAACTCACTCATTATTTGCAGCGAACCTTAGCTGAGGCAGACTACCGCCTTGTGACTAAAGCGCAATTATTTTAACAAAGTGCAGTTGCTCGAAAAGACAGCGAGTATCTAAAACATTAACATTCTTTCGAATAAATTTATGCTGTTAGGCCTAATAAATTGTAAAACTAAAGATAAATAACATTATTAGTTTTCCTTTGCCTGCGAACAAAAAATATTAACATTCTTCCAAATAAATGTGCAGTGTTAAGCCTAATAAATTGTAAAACTAAAAGATAAATAACATTATTACATTCTTTGCTTGATAAACGTACACACACACCAGACCTTCTGATATGAATAGGGCTCCAAAAAATTGAATCTATGCAGGCCCGTACCAGAGATAGTGTCTTGTGGAAGGGGTAGGGGTCAACAAAAGGCTTAGGGGTTCCATAAAATAAAGCATAGCTGTTTATGAAGACTATAAGTCATACATAAACCATGTAATAATAAAGGTATCTGAAGTCAAAGTTTTATACACTAAATATTTTATTAATAATTTTTACATTGCCCTCATTGGATTGAAATACTGTTCTAATGCAGCTGGCAATACAGAGAAAGTTAATCTTTATCCGTGGGCTGGACCGCAATTACTCACTGAGCACTACCCAGGGGGCACGTGTAGCTTGAAGATAGGCTACGGATGCGAGTCACACTACTCCCGCAACGCTCTACGATCCTATGAGACCGGGACCTACAATTCAAAGTGGATTCCGAACCACTACAAACATCCATGGCACCATCGGGACTCGAACGCGAAACTTGTGATACTGATCGCTGGCCACTCGGCCATCGTGCCTTTTGGATTGAAATACTAAAAGAATTGAAAAATTAAGAAGTACAGCAGAAAAAAAAAAATAATTAAAAAACACAGGAATAAATTATGAATTAAAATTTAGTCTTCATTTCTCTTTTTGCTAACACATCGACAACATCGTTTATATGCCAACTTCACTATTAATAAAACTAAACCAGGAAAATGCTGGCTCAATCGACTCATTCAGGTGCGATAAGAAAATCGACATTGATAAGAAAAACATTCATTGATCGATATACTAAATATTTAACAAAAACAAAATTGGCCCTAATTGGGAAATGATTATAAGTTTGAACACGTTCACACCTAGGTTTATGAGCCGGGGGTGACTCAAGTCGTGGTCTTTATAGTTAAATGAGACCGGGGCCTACGGCTTAAAGTGGATTCCGAACCACTCCAAGTACTCACGGGATTCGAACCCGAAACCAGTGACACCAAGCGTCAGAGAGCTAGACACGCGGCCATTCGAGCCCCGTGTTAGACATAATGAGAAGAAAATGAAAACAGCCAATTGGGAGCAACAGAAAGCAAAACAATTGACGGAGCTTCATAAATTTAATCCCGTGACCTCATTTACGCACGAAAAATCCACAGCCAGAAATCCATGGGAGTGTGATCGGGGACCTTGGCGGCCACGGCGACCTCAAATTGCGGGAGATAATTCTGTCACCAAGCTGTTGTGTTAGGAAATGTTAGACAGAAGATCACACAAATGGGGGAGCACTGTTTTGGATGTACACGACATTTTGCTCAAGGGATACCCGATATCATGCTTTTAATTCGCAAACTGTATCTGTTGCCTCAGTACTGTGTGCAACTGCTGCATGCAGTCATCCTGTGTGAAGGTTTGGTTTGGTTTGTCGCTCTACGGTCATCTTATGCACACTTTAGGCTAAACAGACAGGAACCTACAGTTTAAAGTGGAATCAAAACCACTACAAACATCCATGGCACCGTTGGGACTCGAACTCGAACCCGAAACCTGTGGTACTGAACGCCAGAGCGCTAACCACTCGGCCATTCAGCTAACCACTCGGTCCCCGTGTGTGTAGGAGGTCGGTTGGAAAATGTGTGAAACAAACTAAAATTTTTCGTTTTCTGAGGCTTCTCTGTTCTTATTGGTTGTTTTCACTTTTCTTCTTAAACTTTTGAATTCGTGTCACTGTAATCGCAACTGTTAGAGTTTAACTGCTGTTTTGTGCTAGAGTTTAACTGCTGTGATTCTTGTAATTCTTCAAAATACTTTTAAACCAAAAATGTATTTTTCTTGAATAGTATGATAGCTAGCAAATCAAATATTATACTATAAAAAGATTTTTTTTTGAGGGATTTTTTTTCTAGAAAACGTTTATTTATTTACTTTTTATTAAATTTGTTAATCTTACAAACTTTATTTAATGAAGAATATTATTTTTTTTTTTATAAATATATTATTTTTCATAAGTATATTATTATTTTTTGCGAAATTTATTATTTGAAAACATTTTTAATTTTTATTTTAAGTTCACTTATTATTTTCATTTGATTTTTCAAATTTTATGAAACTTATTTGGTAAAGGAATTTATTATTATTCTAATTTTTTTTTTTAGAAAATTTCTTTTCACAAATTTCTTTTATTTAAGTAACTATTCCAGAAATTGTTTTTTTTTCTTCTTTATTTAAACATTTTATATTTATTTTGAAAAAGATTTATTATTATAATTTTTTTTATCTTTTTTCAGTAATGTGTTATAAAATTTATTTTTCTTTTTACAAATTTATTTTACTTCTTTTATTATCTGAATAACTATTCCAGTAAATGTTTTTTTTTCCTTGAAACGTTTAAATTTTTAATTCTTTTTTTTTTTTTTTCATTCCAACTGTATTTGTTACATTTTACAAAAATTTATTTTGGTAAAGGAATTTATTATTTTTTTTACTTTATTTTTTTTTCCCAGTATGTTACAAATTTATTTTTCTTTTTATCAATTTATTTCACTTAACTATTTTAAAGATAATTATTCCAATAAATGATTTTTTTTTCTATTTATGTAGTTTATTTTTTTGTAATTTGTTAAATCAAATTATAATTTCATCGCGTTTAAATAAATGCATAATTTATTGCAAAAATTTATTGAACGATTTATTTGATTTATTTTTTTTATCAAGTCATTAGGAATTTAACGATACCAAAATTTAGTTTTGCATAAAGAGTTTTCTTTAAAAACTCTAGCGTTTCTTTTTAAACAGGCTATTAGTTTAAAATTTTCTACCCAAGAATAATTGCTAAAACCCACTTGTACTGTTCTCCGCAGATTTAATATGTATGCATATTAACTTTTTGAAGAACATATAATACAACCCGGCGAAAAAGTTATGAATATTTTATACATTTATTTAACCAATTAGTTATATTTAACCAATTAGTTAATCCTACATTCAAATGCATTATATTTGAGAAATTTTTTTAACCCGTGCTTTAATACGTGTCTATGAAAATGGAGACATGACATTTTCTTTCAACATATATTGAATATGTTTCAAAAAATATTTTTTCAATTTAATTTTTCAAATTATAACCATCATTTCTCTGACACACTGGCATGATCACTGTTGCGTTCAAAAATATTTAGTTGGCCTACAGACTCTCACCCAACAGAAAAGTATATTTAGTGTCACCCAAAGCTTCTTTGTGCAACCCTGCGCTCTCGGCTGAGAAGTCTGGTTCAGATGAATCAACCCTATTTTCCATGTTATTTTTCATAATGAATTTACCGTAATTCAATTTCTTAACTCCAAATAACTCTACTTTAATTCAAAATAATGTACTTCTAAGCATCTCACCAACCAAATTTTATTTCTACCTTATTTCCTTTTCTGTCCTACACAAAGGCTACTTAGGCTTCATTCTGTTTTAAGTTTCTGTAATAATGTTTAAAAAAATTTTATGAACCTTCAAACTGTTAAAAACAATGCTTTTACACGCAAACTTAATAATTCAAAATATCTGCGTATATTATTGATAGGGAATGCATATCGTTTCTATAAGCGTCATCGAGGGTTCATTTTTCGTCCGACTCATGGTTCAGTGGCAACGTGAGCCGTGGGTGAGCATTAGGGCCGAAGTTCAATCAGCTGGTGGCATTGTTGAAGAAACTGTTTCAAAAAACGAGGAGCCTCGATGGCGTTTGTAATTATACTAGTTCAAGCATCTTATCTCGTTAGTCGGATTACTTGAGGGGAGTTTTCCGGATTTTCTCCCATACACTACGCAAATGCGGGGTAGTTCCCCACAAAAGGCCTCCATCCCCCTTTTTAGCGACATGGAGCCAAGTTAGCCTGCTACTTATGGTGATCCATCCCAACAGAAGCTGCCCCCTTTCCCACCTTCCATGAGTAGATTATTCATGGTATGTCCGCCCCGCACTACAGGACACTGAGGATTAGTCACAGTATGTATTTTTTATATGAAGTTATAAAAATAAATACTATGTTATATTTTTATAAAAACATTCCTACTTTGGCAGTAGAGAGAATTCATTTCTTTAACGAAAATATATTTTAACAGGAGTAAGCAAAATACTATGAAAACGAAAAAAAAAAAAAAAAAAAAAAAAAAAAATAGTGAACATTTGAAATTTCGCATCGGATCATTTTGAATTTTATATTCCCAAAAACAGATTTATTTAAGACTTTTTTTAAACATTTTCTTCATATTTGGTTCCATCCGTTAAATCGAAGTTGCTAATACAATTAGCGGTATTTGTTAACATCAAATAGATTATGGTTTGGTAAAATAAAACAGTTAAAATTATGCTAGTTTTTATAATGAATGTTCAACTCCCATTAATTCAATTTCTTAACCCTCAAATAACTCTATTTTAAAACGCTTTTATTAGTTTCACCTGTATGTATGTTTGTTATGTTTGTTTGTAACGGACTCTTTTTGGGCTCGATTTTGCCTACTTTAAACGATCCGATTTAATTGAAACATTGTAGACTTATCAAGAACCGACGACAATAAAATAGTTTGATAAGTTTATTATCTCATCAGAATTAGGATCGCCAGTATTAGTGATTAAAACACACAGCCTTTGAAAAGTCATCTTGATCGGCGCATCATTTTTTCACCTGAAGATCTGTTTCTCCTCATACAAACTATTTAAGCCGCAAAGAAACATTTACAGGCATCTTTCAGACATTTAAACGTACGTGGGACAGCGGCACAACGGATAACGCGCTTGCTACTGATTAGGAGATTCCCTGTTCGAATCCTGGCTGGCTCGACCTATTCGCATTCAGCCTTTGTTTTACTCACAATTAAATTATTGTAAGAATCAGTCCTCCGTACGGGGACCTGATTTAAATATTATAGTTTAAAAACACTAAAAACACACTATTAGAGTTAATCAAAGTAAAAAATAACTGTTAACATAAGAATAAAATGACTGACAAGAAAATGAATGCCACTGTTCTAAAAGCGTGGGGGGCTTTGTATGACATTTTTAAACTAGCTCTGCATTTCGGAATGAAACGAGTGAAAAATTATAACGATTGATATCGAGCACACCACGCGTTTAGAACAGTGACATTCATTTTCTCGTCAGTCATTTTATTCTTATGTTGACAATTATTTTTTACTTTTTAGTTTGATTCACTCTAAAAGCGTGTTTTTTTTAGTTTTTTTAAACTATTAATTTATTTCTCCAAAATATTTCTAATTATTCTCCATTATCCCAACAACCCTTTTCGCTTACATTAGTATTTTCTTTTTACTATTCCATCTTGCATAAGTCTTGTACTAACACAGTCAGGATAGACATTATATTTTAATTTTATTCAATATTGAATAATATTTTCAAATATTTTATAAATTTTCAACCTGTACAAATAGTTAAAAGCGTGCTTTTTCAGGCTCGCGTCCAAATCAATGCGAAATCTATATATATGGTTAATAGTGAATAGGATTAGAATGTTTATCAGTTTGTTCTATAAATATTATTAAACTACGTTTTTTTCAGTGGATAAATATTTATAATTTCATAAATATTTGTTTATTTGAACATAAATTTATAAATATAAGTCGTTGAATCTTATTTACCAGATATTCCTTTCATAATTATATACTTTTAAAAAAATAAAATTATAAATATGTATAAAGATTGTTAAGAATCTATCAACAATTGTTTACATCGTACAAAAAAAAAAAAAAAAAACCCACCCTTTTACCATTTTCAATAAAAATAAATTCAGAAAACCGTATATTTTTTTTTCTGATGTGTTTTTACTAAAATCTGAGAATTAATCATTTTTTTTAGAGAATACTAGATTGCTATATTAGGTATGATTCGATGCAATCTTTATCATTCGTATATTTGCAATTACAATTTCAGGAATTAATATTTTTAAAAATACATTTTATCAACAACATTTAACACAGCCATGTTAAAACACTCTACACTCAAGAGCCAAAACATTATGACCACCTGTCAATAACGAGTTGGCCCACCTTTGGCGCGCAACACAGCTTCAACCCGCCTTGGCATGGATTAATACCACCATTTAATACCAGTTAAATACCACTTCCATCTGATCACGTGCCTTCCACGTCATCCAGGCGAGTTCATTGCAAAATGTAGGGGTGGTCATAATGTTTTGGCTCTTGAGTGTATATCCTTTTTTTTTAGCAAGATATTTATTATTAAAACAATCTTATATCCTTTTTTAACAAAACATTTATTATTTAATCCATTTTTTTAAGTATAACCTTGAATAAAAAAATGATTGATTTTTTTTTTCAAAAATTTTATGTTTCATATATCTTTAATGTACTTTTTTAACTATAAATAGTAGTAAAACTATTTAACAATTTATAACTCATTATTAAGAGCACTTACCTGAACCATTAGAGGTCATTCATCCTTACAGCAAATGAAGTAGATTAATTCGAAGACCTGGTATAATACACCCACATTCCGCCATCACTGTCAAGAACATTAACTATTTTCATTCCCGGCATAAACAAGGTGGTTTTCGGAACTTTTTCAGTTCGAAAGACAAAACACGCTATTAGCTATGTCACTTCAAATTTGCAATTAAAAAATAATTATTTGACCACCAGATGATTTCATAACAATAAATAGAATTCACAAATAAAGAATCGAATTAAAATTTGATTATTTTAATTTTTCACCAGACGATTTCATTACAATAAATTGAATTTACAAATAAAGAATCGAATTAAAATATAACAAATTTGAATTTTTTTCACCAAACGATTTTGTAACAATAAGTCGAGTTCACAAATAAAGAATCGAATTAAAATATAAAAATCTAATTTTTTTTCACAAAGGATTTTAACATTAAATCGTATTCACAAATAAAGATTCGAATTAAAATATAATAATTTGAATTTTTTTACCAGACGATTTCGTAACATTAAACCGAATTTGCAAATGAAGAATTGAATTGTAAATTATTATATATAATTATTATTAAAATTCAAATAATTTATTATTAAATATAATTATTTGAATTTTTCACCAAAAGATTTTTAACAATAAATCGAATTTACAAATGAAGAATGAAATTAAAATGAAAATTTCATATGATAAAAAGCATGATGATAGCAAAAAAAAAAAAAAAATTCTAAATATGTGTATCGATTTAAAAATAAAAATTATAAATATGTGTATCGATTTAAAAATAAAACAGACGACAACAGAAGAATCATACAATATAAAACAATTCAGTGACAATGTTCTTAATTTCTCCTCCTTTCTCTTTTGTATAAACTTGAATCGCTCATTTTTCGAATAAGTTGTTTTGATTCGAACGTCGGTCATTCAATTTCCAATTACCTAATTATCTACAGAAAAGGAATCGCAACCGAAGGCCCCGTTTAGAATCATGCAAGAGTTGAAATTCGTGCACACAACACGAACATCAATAAGCCGGTTAATTTCCATTCCGTTCAGAAGCCACATTCCAGTGAGAATTCGCGAGTGACGCAACCAGCTGCAGCAGCAAACGATAAATGACCTCGTAAATTTGAGGCTTGTGCTACAGCTTGCATGTTAATTTTCTGCGGCGTCTATTTATTTTTGACTCGATGGAATAAAGGCCCATAAATCTCTTCTTTGTCCATTAGAAGCTTTCGGAACATTTATTGTCAAATATTTTCTGTGGCATAAAGAAAATGGCGGGTCTGTGAATTCCCGCCATTTTCCCATTGCTTTGTTCCACTTCGAAGCGATCAACAGCGTCGGAAAATTATGGGGCCCGAGATCTGTATTAAAAACGATTTTTGAATTAAGGTACAATGCTGCCTTCTTACATAGACCATTCTGCATAAATAGAATTAGTATGCTGTTCATTCATCGTTATCGTGTTTAGTGGATTAATAGAATAATTACTCACTCATTATTGAATTGTTTTTTGTTGAGGATTTGATATTGAATATTAAATATAAGCCATCCTTTAAGGAATCTATTGTACTAAAAATATTGTTCATATTTTGTTTATATTCTAAATAATTATGTTGTTGTTTTAGACTTTAAGCTAAAAGGGTTAATAATAATTACTCGTAATAAGAAAGAAGACGTTAATCCTATTCTTCAAATCACTCAATAAACACTAAAAATACCGCAATAACCATTCAATAATATAGCTAAAAAAATCTGCAATAACCCCTCACCACATACATACTAACGAATCTGAAAACCTTCAGTGGTTATAAATATTGGAGAGGTAAAAAATAATGCAATTTTATTCTTTAGTATGCCTTTATATGTTTTATATCTTTATTTTATGTTTTATACCTTTAGCATATGTCTTTATATGGTTTATACCTTTAGTATATGTTTTATATGGTTTATATCTTTAACATATGTCTTTATACGTTTTACATTTCTGGAGAAATTTATATGTTTTTAATATGTGTTTTTGTGTGTTATATATCCTTAGTATGTGAGGTATATTTTGTAATAATATATATCTTTATACGTTTTATACTTTTACATATGTATACCGTTTCTACCTTTAGCATATGTCTGTATTTTTAAAACATTTGTATATTCTTTATAGCTTTAACATAAGTCTTTATGTGTTTTATATTCTTAGTATATGTCCTGATATGTTTTATATCTTTAGTATATGTTTTAAATTATTTTGAAATGAAAATAAAAATAATAAAGGCGAATAATGTACACAATTACATAAGCCCCGATTTCAATTTTTCACTTCGACATTGATTAGTTGACACAATTTCTTCTAGAGAAATGATTTAACGAATTCGGTTTAACAATCACTTCAGCCAATGTCACCGAATTCAAGCTACGTCACATTAGATTGCGGTCTCTGTTAAAACAAAAACTGCTTTCTGATAAAATTAAATCAGCTTTTTTTTACGCGCTTCAACCAAATTCTAATTAGGAGATAAGATTTTAGTATATATTTAACATCTTCAGTATACGTTTTTATATACTTTATATCTTTTCTATATATCTTTAGTACAGGTCTTTATATGTTGTAGCATATGGCTTTATTGGAAATCCATCCATTGCAATAAGGATCCCACACAAAGAAGGAACAAAGCAGAACAATGCGAACATACAGAAAGACAGCAATCGACACTGAGTCGGTCACACATGTCCCAAAATCAAGGGAGGGGGAGTAAATAAAGAAGGTAAGCACTTTATTTTTCAGTCCATGAGGCCCCTGGCCCCCAATGCAACTGCAAAGATTCTCCTTGGCGCTGCGCCTTCTTGTTCAGTCCTGGACATTTAAAAAGATGTTCTGTATTCATTGTACCGGCTCTACATATTGGACACGTGTCCGAGGCTAGACACCTATCTTGTTAAGGTGTCCTGTTCTTAATCGAAAGTTGACAACCGCCTCTTTACTTGGTCTAGGTCTACGTGAGATGGTCCGATGCATAGATTGGCTCTCAAACTGAACCCGATTTTCCATAGGTCTTTATATGTTTTATATCTTTAGCATATGTCTTTTGTTATCTTTAGTATAGGTCTTTATACGCTTTATGTCAATATATGCCTTCTTTTATATGTTATCTAAGCTTACTATATGTCTTTATATGTTTTATATCCTTGGGTGATATGTCTTTGTTATCTTTAGTGTAGATATTTATACGTTTTATATCTTTAATATATGTCTCTATATGTTTCATATCTTTAGCATATGTCTTTTTGTTTTATATCTTTATGTTTTTAATACTTTAAATGGAAAACCAAAAACCAGCTGAAAATGTCTACACAATTACATAAGCATCGATTTCAATTTTTCACTTCGCATTGATTAATGGACTCAACGTTTCTTGTTATGCAGATTATTACGGAGATCCTGGCCGCGTAGCGGCCACTAGCTCCTTCTTTTGTAAAATGTTGAAACATGGCGGTGGTCTCATGCCTTTGAGTTAATAAGCAAAAATAGATAATTAAAATGACCTTTTTTAAAAGAGAATTCCTCAACGTCTTCGCGAAAATGGTTAAATCGAATTAGGTTTTACAACCACTTCAGTCAATGCCACCGACTTAAAGCTATGTCACTGTAAAAACCCGCCTTCTGATTCAATTAAATCAGTTTTTTCAATGCGCACTTGAACAGAATTTCATTATGAGATGAGTTCTTATTATGAAGGAATAAGTGCACTTATGAGTCGTAAAACGATTTTGTCATCATTAGTCGGCGATAAAAGGGCGCTTGTGGTGAAGATTTAAAAATCGTATCTCGTCCCTCCTGGAGTGAAGTGAAGAAATATGAATAACAGTGGAGTTGAGTAGTCGGAACCGGCTTCTATTAAACACTCGAGTTATTTTCACAAAAGATCGTCAAAAGGAATCGAAGAGGATCTGCCGGAGATTCAAGAAGAACACATAAATTGATTATGGGGTAACAATGTATTGCTACTTTGTTACACTCGTTGGAAATTCCACGATACATGGAATGCGCTGGCTGTTTTTTAGCAGTTTGGTTTCATAATCCTATAACTTGATTTTGATTCAAAATTTCCATGCATTATTTTTTTAAGGACTCGTGCAGATTTAAAAAACTCATTTTTCTTTTGTTAAGAATTGAGCTGCCTATCACCCTTAGGCATGCACCAGTCGACGGTCATTGAATCTTCTGTAGGCTTTCCGCACCAGGGGGATTAGTAACAAATTGTATATGTCTATCTATGTTTTATATCTTTAGCATATGTCTTTATACGTTATCTTTAGCATATGTCGTTATACGTTATCTTTAGCATATGTCGTTACCTTTAGCATATGTTTTATACGTTTTTTAGCATATGTCTTTATACGTTATCTTTACTATATGTCTTTATACGTTATCTTTAGCATATGTCTTTATACGTTATCTTTTAGTATGGGTCTTTATACGGTTTTACGTCATTGCATCTTTTTTATATGTTTATATCTTTTACTATATGTCTTTATATATATGTCTGTGTCGTCAGATTTTTTAGCAGTTTTGTTTCATGACCGTATAACTTGATGAGATTCAATATTTTGTATTCTTTTCTCAAACACTTCTTTGCAGATTAAAGACTCATTTTTCTTTTGTTAACAAATGAATCTTTGAAGGTTTATTTCTAATGAACTGCAAATAACAATGAAGGTTTTAGTAATTATTTTATGTTTCTTTTTCTGTGCTGCTATGCAATAGTCTGCTTATGTCGGGGATCTTGACATTAGATAAGCCTCCTGGGGAAAAAGCAGATAGGCAGAAGATTAAGCCCTAATCAGGTACACAGGGACCAGCAATTTTTCAAGCAAGCACCCTTTGTTGTCATCATAATATGAAATGAATTGTGGCGTTATCAGCCTTATTTCTCGAATACAACGAATATTGAGTAGTAAAAGCGCAGTAGTGACCTATAGTACATGTCACCATCAAAGGTACACTAGTGACCTGTTGTACATGATGCCAGAAATAGTATAGGAATGACAGTAGTACCTGACGCCATCAATAGTACTCTAGTGACCGGTAGGATAGTACAGTAGTGACCTATAGTATATGACATCATCAGGAATACAGTAGTGATCTTATATATGACATCATCAGGAATACAGTAGTGATCTTATATATAACACCATCAGTAGTGTGGTTACCTGTAGTACATGACGTATAGTGACCTATAGTACATGACACCAGAAATAGTACAGTAGTGATCTGTAGTACATGATGTACAGTAGTAACCAATAGTACTTCTCGCACCAGAAGCAGTACAGTAGTAGTGACCTATATAACGTAGTAATATATAACGTCATAAATAGTACAGTAGTCATCTGTAGTACATGACGTACAGTAGTGACCTATACTAGACATCAGAAATAGTTCAGTAGTCCCGTGTAGCAAATGACGCCATCAGTATTACAGTAGTGACCTGCAATACATGACGCTATCAATGGTAGTGACCTATTGTACATGACGTGCAGTATTGACCTATAGAAAATGACATCAGAAATAATCAGAATTCCTCCTTCTTCAAGTACCTTCAGTTCAAATTTGGACTTATTGTGACGAGTGGTTCTTTTTTACAGCAGTTTGAAAGTGGGTCTCTAATTATAATCACCCTGTATAACGACTGCATAATCTTTAATACACTTTTAACAATTTGGGACCTTTAATATTATAACCATTCTATATATACGAATATACATATATATTCTGTGGCATGTTTTTTATGTAAACATTTGCTATCTTCAGCAAAAATGTCCACCAAAGAAAATAAAATTCAAATTATGTGAAAACTCTACAACAAAATTCAATTTGATAAATGAATTTACAAATTAAATACTAAATTTTTGTCACTTTTGAGTGCATGAAAAAAAGTTTCTTCCCCGACAGATATTTAATTTAAATCCAGATCACACAAAATTGAAAAACTTTTTCACACCCAGTGACAACATGTCAAAAGTCTTTCTTTTTTTTTTCTTTTCGTTCGTCTTAGAATTTATTGTGGGTTTCTTAGTGAGATAATTTTTATCGTAAAATTTCTATTTTGTTCGAAAAAATTAAACCAAAACCAACTATTTTTTTTTTGAATTGATATCTAACTCCTTCTTCCAATAGCCCGTTAAAATAGACCGTCACCCTATATATAGATATATGAAAAGAAGTGAAGACATGGATCAAACGATTTTTTTTTTCATGGAACGTGATCCCAAATAATAAATACAAGTTGGAAATGTTCAGATGTTTCTGTGATCCTCGGAGATCTCGGAATAAATTTCAAACTCAAGATTTTCCGTTACGGTTGTATCCTTAAAAACGGACCTATCACGAAGCAGCAAAAGATTTCGAAAGAAAAACCGCTAGGGAGGGGGATTTACAGATTCTGTAAACATTTCATGCTAGATTGAAAATTTATTTCCACCGAGTTCTTTTTTATTTATTTATTTATTTTTTTTGTTGGCAACAAAAATAAAAAAAAATCTTTCGAACTTGTCAAGAGTTAAGATAAGTATTTCGGTACATTTCGTTTTTTAAACTTTTCTATCAGCTTGGGATAAAAATAATTTTTTAAAACCATTAATATAACTTTTAAAAAATTTTAGTTTAATGATACACGATTTAAAATTGCCAGAAATAAATAATTTATTTTTTTTCGGTTTTTCAGTTTTCATTAAATAAAAATTTTTTTTTTCATGGAAGTAGTGATGTGTAAAATATTTGTTTAGCCATATCCAATTTTCATATATAATATAATCATTTCAAATATCATATTTGGTAAGGTTTGTTCTTCCAAGGTAATTTTTTGGATAAGTTTTAATTACTACAGGGTGATTTTAATTAAAGTCCAACTTTCAAAATGCTAGAAAAAAGAACCTCTCGTCACAATGAGTGTTCACATTTGAACTGAAGATGCTTGACGAAGGGAGAAACGGTACGGCGTCAAAAAAAAGTTCCATCGATTTTTCCCATCCAATTGGGTATGACCTTGCCGGGGTGGAGGGGCTTTCCATTAACAGTACCACACCTGTTGAATGACTTGAAAACCGAAATCATCAAACACATTGAACACTACAGTCGGTTGAATGTGCAACTCATACTAAATACGTTATCATTCCGATTTAAAATGTAGCTGGCAGCCAAATTCAATTAACTGTATAGTTAATAGGCCACTTACAGCGCCCTCTATTCATACAGGTTGGAACACTTTTTTGATGCAGTTCCGTTTCCCACTTCTTCAAATATCTACAGTTCAAATATGAACTCATTGTGACGAGGGGTTCTTTTTTTTATACAGCAGTTTGAAGGTAGGACTTTAATTGTAATCACCCTGTATATATATATATATATATATATATATATATATATACACTCATGTCCATAAATTAAGGATAATGAAGTTCAGGCAAAGAAAGAGACAGAAGTAAAACAAAATTTGACTTATTTGTAAAGTCTGTTTATTAAGCAAAAGGTAAAGAGCAAAAAGATGCTATATGTTTGACATAATTAATAAAATTGCGATTTTTACTCCCTGAGCAAATTTCAAAAAAGAACCTATTTACAAAAACAGTATAACATGGTTAGTATGATGGTTAATAGGAGTATGTCTCCCGGACGATGCAATACAGGCCTTACAACGCTTAGGCATGCTGAGTATCAAATTATCAATCTGATCTTGAGAATATTACACCACTCATCAAGCAATGTCCTCCGAAGTTCCGGTTGACAGCTGAGGTTGACGGGTTGCATTGTCGGCCAAGCATATCCCACACATGTTCTATTGATTCAAGTCCGGTAAGTATGCTGGCCAATCCATACGGGTGATATCCTCCAATTGAAGGCATTCGTCTACAATGTTTGCACGGTGAGGACGGGCGTTGTCATCCATAAACAGAAATTCAGCACCCATGGTGCCCCTAGAAAAAAACGTACATGTTAGCTCCAGAATGACATCCTGATAGATGTTACACTCTGAACATGGCAGGTCGTCTTCTGGAACCAAGAATTCCTCCCCAAACGAGCCATCCTGCACCACCGTAACGGTGGGTGTCGCTCGGATGGTGTTCTCTGGTGGTAACGGTACCTGGCACTCCATATGAAAGTCCGGCGAGAATCAGACTGCAAACTAAACCTGACTCTGGCCGGGAAAACATCACACAAGATCACTGTTGCGATGTCCACAATGCATGCTCTCTTACTCCAGGTTAATCGCAGGCGACAGTGAGTTGCGGTAAATGGAACACACCTGACAGCCCTACGAGCATATAGACCAATGTGCCCTAAGCGTATGTACACGGTCTGCCTTTGAAACTGTCGTACCGGTAGCTGAAGAGAGCTGACGAGACAGGTCTGATGCTGTGCTCCGTCTGTTCCTTTTGGCAGTAACTGCTAAAAATATCGGTCCTCATTCGGCGTTGTAACTCGGGGCGACCTGTGCTGTAACATCTACTCACATTACCATCATCATCTTGGAATCGTTGCCAAAGCCTGAGATGACACTCTGCGATTCCAAGTTCTTCGGATACTTCCAGCTGGGTACGTTCACATTCCAGTCGTCCGATAATTCTACCACGTAAAAAATCATCCAAATGTCTTTTGTGCCATAACTATGCAGTTATTGCATTGAAAGGCTTTTAAAGCACTTGTGAACAATTTTACTTTTTGCCATCATTCCATATATACCTCTCTTACACTCGTCATTGTGACGTACTATCCGCGCCATCTGGTGGTTTCCTGTAATTTGCATATTCTTCTCAAGATGTTTGTGATAATTCTACAGGTGAAATTTTTATTTTAGAGTTCAATTTCTGTGTGATTCTGAATTATCCTTAATTTATGGACATGAGTATATATATATATATATATATACTTCCATGCCATGTTTTATGCAAATATTTTCTATGTTCAGCAAAATGTCCACCAAAGAAAATAAAATTCAAACTATATGAAAACTTTTACAACAAAATTCAATTCTATTTCTAGAATCTATAAATTAAATACTAAATTTTTGTAGTTGATGAAAGATGTAGTTGATTACTTTTGAGTTGATGAAAACTTTTTTTTTCATGACAGAAATTTAATTTAAACCAGATCACACAAAATTGAAAAACTTTTTCACACCCGGTGACAGCATGTCAGAATTCTTTCTTCAAAACGAGTTCTTTTTTTTTTTTTTTTTTTTTTTTTTCGTCTTAGAATTTATTTTGGGTTTCTTGCTGAAATAATTTTATCGTCAATTTCTATTTTGCTCAAAAAAAAAAAAAAAAAAAAAAAAAAAAATTAAACCGATGCCAACTATTTTTTGAATTTACATCTCATTCCTTCTTTCAAAAGCCTGTTAAAATAGGCCGTCACCAAATATATATATATATGAAAAGAAGTGAAGACATGGATCAAACGATTTTTTTTTCATGGAACGTGATCCCAAATAATAAATACAAGTAGGAAATGTTCAGATGTTTCTGTGATCCTCGGAGATCTCGGAATAAATTTCTAACTCAAGATTTTCAGTCACGGTTGTATCCTTAAAAACTGACCTATCACGAAGCAGCAAAAGATTTCGAAAGAAAAACCGCTAGGGGAGGGGGATTTACAGATTCTGTAAACATTTCATGCTAGATTGAAAATTTATTTCCACCGAGTTCTTTATTTATTTATTTATTTTTTTTTGTTGGCAACAAAATAAAAAAAAAAAAAATCTTTGAACTTGTCAAGAGTTAAGATAAGTATTTCGGTACTTTTCATTTTTTAAACTCTTCCTGTCAGAATTGGGATAAAAAATAATTTTTATTTAAAAACTATTAATGTATTTTTTTAAAAATGTCAGTTTAATGATACACGATTTTATATTGACAGAAATAAATGATTTCCATTTTTAATTTTATTTTCATTAAACAAAAAAGGGTTTTTATGGTAGTAGTGCTGTGTAAAATACTTGTTTAGTCATATCCAATGAAGCAAGAACACAGGATCGGTAAAATTATAATAGCTGAATTAATTAATTTATTTCGCAGATCTGAAAATACTTGTTGTTTTAAATAATGAGTGCTTTATTTTCCTCAATAAAAGTTATTTAAAAACAAAGAATTGCTTTTACGATTCTTTGATAACAAGCATTTTTTTTTTTTTTTTTTACACACTGGTAAACATTGTATTTCAACTATCGCGAGGTTCAAAATTTGTCGCTCTACTATCATTTTGTGCACAATTTGGGGGCTCATTAGACGGGGACCTGACAGTTGAACGTGGACCCGAAACCCGTGTTTTCAACTACAATCCATGCCACCGCCAGGATTCGAACCTGGCCCTAGGGTGCCAAAGCAAAATCAGACATGATGTGTTAGAGAATGAACGACAGGTAAAGATTTCAAGTTCGATTCCGTACTCTTAATGAGTGCCTTTTAAAAATTATACATACTTTTTTGGCAACAGCCTAAACAGTCACTGAGCTAATTACGAGGGTATTTCTTTCAAGTATCACACAAATATTAGAAAGTTAATGTTAGAATGATATTCAGGAAGGTAGTTTTATTTTCTTCTGTGTATGTTGTGTATCTGTGTTCTTAAATGCATCCTCGGTAACGATGGATCTGCTACAAATAATAATAATAAGTTCATCTGTGAGAAAGTCAAGTGGTCAACGTTGAAAAAAAGTGCTTTGTTCTTTTCAAAAGGAATATTGAAAAAAAAAATAAATAAACTTATTTATTTACTTTTTTTATTTTTTTTCATATTTGTTTTTATATTTTATATTTTTATGTTTCTTAAATTTATATATTTTTATATTTTAAATTTTCATTATTTTTTACTATTTTTTATATGTTTTATATTTTTATTATTTTATATTCTTATATTTTATACTTTTATTATTATTTATTATTTTATATCTTTATGTTTTTAATATTTTTATATTTTATATTATTTTTTATCTCTTTTACTTACTTATTTCTTTTCTTTTTAAGACATTTTACTAAATATATATATATATATATATATATATATATGTCAGAAAACTTTTATGAAAATACTTTGAACTCATTTCGCAAAATTTAATGTTCGAAGAAAAAGAACAACAGTTTTTTATTCCATCAACACAAGAACTTCCATGTCGAAAATGGTAGAAAGAAAAACTTTGATCCCGCATTTCGATAGAATTTTATCAGTCATGGCGACGCATTTTAAAAAGCGATGCAGTATGGGTATTCCGGTGGAGCGGAGTGGAGAATATTCCCTCGGGGGAAAAAGAGAATGTTTTAGCACATCTAGTAACTGCGATATTAACGGCAGAAGATTTTTTTTCTTGCTTATTTATTTTATTGGGAATGTCCGCTTAATATCGTCTGAGCTAAGAATAGTTTCTGCTTTTCTGATTTTGAATTTTGGCAGCATCCGAAATGACTTAAGAACCATTTTGGAACGGAACCATTTCTGTTTGTTCGAATCTTTTCTTTTTCCTGAGTAAATAAAAATTTGAAAATTATTTCCAGTTCTTTTTTATTTGATCCATCTTAAATGGAAAACTCTTTCGTCATTTGTTTTTCCGGATATTTATTATTAAGAATTTTGTCGGATTTTGAATTTCTGTTTTTTTTTTTTCGAATTTATTAAACGGAAGATTTCATGTTTGAAATAAATTTCAGTTTCTTTTGAATAAACAATACGGTTTTATAATCCCATAATTGAATGCTAAGTTTGGATTTAAAATAGATTTGGAATTTTGAATATTTTTTCCATTAAAGAAATGTTTTTTCCTAATTTCTTTTTTAAATTATACATTTTCCAGTCATAAGTTTTGAATAATAGATTTTAAACATCTTCAGGGACAATTTCAAGGAGGAAAAATAATGATTAAAATTTATATTTGAATTGTGCTTTACTTTCATAAATAAATAAATAATTTTTTAATAAAATTCCAAAGAAAGAAAATCTTTCTTAATAGAAATATGCCGTGAATCTATTTAATAATTGTCTATGAAATAAAAATAATGGCCACTGTTTCAAAAAACGAGGATGCTTGATGACATTTTGCGATATTCAGCATCTTACTTCAATAGTCGAACTAACTACTACACCACACCACTGTGCCCAGAGCTGAGTTACCCTTTACAGTTTGGGAATGATGTGGGTGAGAAGAAGTTTGATTGGTCTCTACGGTCCTATGAGAACGGGACTCCACGTCTTAAAGTGGATTCAATGGCACCACTGAGATCTTGCGGAGATTCGAACCCTAAAACCTGTGGTACCGAGCGCCAGCGCTAGCCACCCTCGACCATCAGGCCCTTGTATAATTAACTGGAAAAACCTAACTTAGAAGCAACATGATGTGTTGGAGAGAAAGACAGGTAAATATTTGAAGCTGATTCCCCAATACTATTAATGTGTTCTTTTAAAGTTATACATCCTTTTTTGGCAACAGGCTAAATTGTCACTGAACTAATTACGAGAGTATTTCGGTGTATCACACAAATATAAGAAAGTTAATGTTAGAGGAGTCTTCAGGAACGCAACTTTATTATTTATTTGTTTGTGACGTGTACACGGGGTTTGTCTTCCTAAATGCATCCTGTGTAACGATGGATCTGTTACAAATACATAATAATAAGTTCGAAGGACAGAAAATCAATTAGCCAGCGATAAAAAAAAATGTTCTGCTATATATTTCAAAAGGAGAATGCTGAAAAAAGTAAATAAATAAACATATATTTTTATTTTTATAATTTTTTATTATTTTATATTTATATATTTTTAATATTTTACATTTTTGTTATTTTATTATATTATATTTTAATATTTGTTTTATATTTTATTATTTTTATATATTTTTGTTTTTTATGTTTTATATTTTTTGTTATTTTTTATATTATTTTTAAATTTTCATTATTTATTATTTACATTTTTCTATTTTTCTATTATTCTTATTTTTTATTATTTTTATATTTTTACATTTTTATTATTTTTTTATATTTTTTATATTT